>JASXSY010001819.1:0-122622 GCA_034509805.1 Sipha maydis | reverse complement strand
TTAACATCCGTGGTCATATTTTATCAATTATCACGCAACACTCAGACGATTGCAAGTTGCGTCTCATTTAAATAATTTCAAGTTAGTGCGTCCAACGGCATTTCAAGCAAATGAGTAAAAAAATATCGTTGATGTTCGAGTTAAATCATTATATAGTTTCATTTAAGGATGACACCGAAGCACGTTTAGTAAAAAATAAAATTTACATATAATAATATTTATAAACTAATTCGAATTCATCGAACTTATAGAATTTAAATATTTCAAGAACTATAGAATACTTGTTCTTGAATACTTAAAATAAAATGCTAACAATGGTGGGTTAAGGTCGGTTTTTTTTTTTTTTTTTTTAATTGTGCTATTCGATCGTGTTTAAACGTAATTGCGTCCGTGTTTTGAATACACATGGACGCACGACGCATAGACGATACGTTTTTTCGATTCGAAGGCAATCAGCAGCCGCAACTGGTGTATATACTGTCCGAGGTTAATATTTAAAACAATAGGTGTACAATTAAACAACTAGATGTATATATATTTTTTTAAACACGATGACTCCGGAAGTTTTCCCTCGCCTTCGAATATTTAAAAGGACACGTACTAATAGATCATCATTGGTTGTACCTAGGACGGAATCTTATTTTTTTTTTTTATTAACATAGTTGTTTATCCTTAGAAGTAGAATAAATTATTCTAACCTAATAGGTACCATGTGAAATCATAAATCTTATAGGATAGAATTAAAAATTATAATATGTAATATACCTGGTTAAGAGCTAAGGGCGCAACAAAATTATTATTTTTTCCACCGACTTACGAGTAATGTTTTAACATTTTTTTTTTTTACGGCGAAGAAAACGTATTTTTTTTCGCTTAGTCGATTTAAAATCTCTATATTTTAGTTTACGAATAGTATTTTTTTTTTTTTTTAATTCAATCGCCCAAGCTTAGAACCAGTGAATTAAAAATAATCGATTGAAAAATGCGCCTACGTTTCTTTTCAATGTAGTAGTCATCTTTAATAATATGAATACATCGATTTTTGATATTGTATTATGTTCAAGATTCATTGTTAATACTTAGTTAACATATATGTGAGTATTATTATAATTTTTTTTTGTGTCTAATAAAGTGGTAAAAAAAGGTGTTTCGCTTATTATTAAAAACACTAAAATTAAATTCGCAACCAATAATGAAATTGATTATGTTATTACATTGATACTATTTGTAACTCCGGGGAACATTATATTGTTCTTAATGGATTCAATACCTGGAATTTGTTAATTAATGTACCGTTCTGTAGCCTCGGGTTAACTTGTCACGGAATCCATCGATGTGCAGGCAAATATTAAGCTTTTCATATCCTTTTTACAACGAAATGCATTTTTTGCGTCGGTATGAATGTAACATACAACAGTTGTACAACAATAGTTACTATAATATAAATTTATATATAAACCTTTAATTATTTGCTGTGATCTGAATTAAATTGATAAGCGAATCAATGTTCGTATACGTAATCGACAATCAACTCTTAAATTGGTTAATATAGGTTTTGTTTTTTAAGTAATTTAACGTATTTTTAACTCTGTTCTTTTAACTTTTTTCTACAGCTTACATGTTTACATTTATTAGAAATTTTATTTGAACGATTCTAAATTTTTTAATAATGCACCTGTATATAGGTACATTTGAAAATTATTTATTTATTTATTTTTTTTTTGAACATTTAAACATTTCTTTATTTTTATAGCGTATTTTAACAAATATTTAAGTAAATTAAGAACAAATGAATACTAATAACAATAAGCAATCAGACAAAATGTTTTATTTTATTGTGATGACGATAATTTTCATGGTAACTAGTTAGGATTAAAATACAAGTAAACAGATTTCTAAAAATAACCTGCAATCGAAGGTCAAGGCTACAATTATTATGGTCAAATATAACGAGGGTGTGTTAAGGGGTTATATTTATATCCAATTGCTACGAATAACTGATTGAGGAAAACGAGTTGATGTCTCACTAATCCATTTCTTAACTTATTTAATGGACTGGAGCGTATATGTGTGTGTGTATCTGGCACACAAACAGGTTACACCAGTGCAACTGCTATGAGCTTCAATCTTTTTTTACCCTCCGCCACAAATAATTAAACGTAAATTTATGTTTTACAACCAAGTGATATAAAGAATATACAGTTTGATTTTTATATCATTCGAAACGGTGTTTATTTAATGAATACATATTAAACGATACATTTTTAATACACGGCATTTTATGTTTGATCGTTTTTAAATGTAATAACTTGTCGTTAAAATCAAAATTAATTGTAACTTAAAATGAACATACTATATGCGTATAATAAATTTGTGAACACCAGTTGCGAAAAAAAATATGCTACTAAAAAAGATACGAGCAACTTAAAATAGTTTAAAGAAAAATGAGTTTTATTAGTATACGAAAATCATAAAATCAAATAATAATATTGTTGTATATGATAATCGAATCCATTTTTACCGATAATAGTTATAAAACAGAACATTTCATAGAAATGGAACATTGCAGTAGGTATTTCTCTGATGTTTTACCTGGAAAATACCGTCAGCTTGGAGCATATTCCAGGAAGAAAAAACGTCTACTGTACAGAGTTGTTTCCATAGAACATGCGGTTTGTATCGCGAAGACAAAGTTGTGTACGAAAATTATTGTTGAATGCCATTATAACTTTTAAACAAATAGTCTATAGACCTAGGATATGGGAAGAATGCAATATTGTACTTTGATACGTGAATCATTTCGTTTGAATATGAATACGAAGAAAACCAATGTCTTTGGGTATACAACTGAAAAATTATTTGATCGTAATACTGTCGCGTTCACTTTTATTAAGAAAAAGTTGTAGGTATCAGATATATTTGATAACAACATATTTTGTACATACCTGTACACGAATCGAATAGTCGTAAAGATATTACATTAAAAACGATTAGGACAGCGATTTCCAAACTTTTTCAATCACGGAGCCTTTTTTTAAACAGTATTTTTTCGTGAAACCCTATGAAATATTTAGTACAGTAAAACCTCGCTTAGACGGAACTTCGGTAAGATGGAAACCTCGGTATTACGGAAAATTTGTTTGGTCCCGTTTGAAATTACATATAATTTTATCCCGCCAAGACGGAAACCTCCTCAAGCCGGAAACGGACACGATTTTGTAATAAAAGTTGATAAAAACCCTCGTTAGGACGGAAATATAACATGATTTTCTTAAAATAAGTTTATTTTCATATTATCGATACCCATGTATAATCGATATATTTGTACGGTGAAATTACATTATAATAGTCATACAAATACAAAAAAATCAACAACCAATTTTTTTCAAAAAATATAATTATTATTTATATATACTGGCTAAAAATACGTATGTAATTTTTAATTTAATTCAATTTTATTTTTTAAACCCCGTCAAGACGGAAACTCCGTTAACACGGAAAAATTGCATGGGACCAAGCGATTCCGTCTTATTGAGGTTTTACTGTATTAATTCTTATCTGCCTGTGTTCTAAAAAACATATTATACATGATATACATTCATAGAGGAGAAAATTCAAAACGAGATGGTATACATTTAATATTATATTTATATAAAACTGGCCGGGAAATATCTAGAATGGGAAAGTGCATTATCTAAAATTAAAAAATTATATTTTCCTATTTAGACTTTAATATTGTTGGTGTACTTATCGGTGAATTATATTTGAGTTGACGGAGTCTTGTAAAAATATATACGCTCGTTATTGTTACGTTATTACATTTTCTTTGGTAAAATGAACGGAGTCTTAAGGGCTCCTCGGAACAGAGTTGGGGAACCACTGGATTAGGACATAGAATCGGTGGCATATTTTCATATATGTTGAAGAAAGGTTCATAATTTTTCTAAAATTGTTATTTTATAATAAGAGTAATATAAAAAGTACATAAAGAAATGAATTAATAATTATATTATTCTATTATTATAAATACAAATTAATAGTTATTTACAAAAAAATTATATAAATCAATTCTCTCTTTCTTTCTACCTTCGTAGAGAGTAGTTTATAACTTATAAATCTTTTATTTTTTCCGGGGCGATCGAAAATCCGAAAATACGTTACTGCGTAGAATAGGTAAATTGATGCACAAAAAAAACGTTAAGCGTTTCACTGTTGAGCATATTTAACCATAATATTATGTATAAATTATTATATATTCGATTTAACGCGTACGCCACGCGGAGGCAAAAATTTTTGAAGTTAAGCAATATTTTTATTAATTTTTCCCTTCGAATTCACGTAAATAGTTTGCGAGTTATTTATTGCAAGCTTCATACATTGCATAATTTGAACTTCGCTTTTGACCAACTTTATGAACACGTTGCGGAAATATGATAGCGACCAGCAGTTTAAGATAACTTTAATTTAAGATCCTGCGATAATGAGTACGTGTTGATGTTGGTTTAAAATGTTACAATAACGGCTAGACGTTCTGCAATTAATCGAAATCTCATGGCCGAATCGAGAGTATTTCGAGTCGCTTCCCGTAACGTGGGCGTACGTCGTGGCGCAAAGACGACGACGACGGCTGCTTGGCCGATGAACACAATGTTTGGTTAACACGATAAAAATAATAATATAATTCAACGCGTGTGTTCAGGACGAAAACGGATTCCTCCGGCATGCAATTAAAACGTCGCGTGACCTTCGGGGTTGCGATAAGTATAATAATATAGTATTATAACGTGAATTACTTGTATATACAAACACTTATACTTATATCTGAGGAGACGACGATGACGTGCATGCGACAAATCCACGGCTGAGGAGGTTTAGCGATATGAATATTTTATTGGATTGGAATAGTTTATATTTTCTTTGTTCTTTATTATTATTATTATTATTTTTGAAACTTTGTAACCAAAGAATTTCATTACAACTAATAATAACAATAAAACACTATCAGCAAATTTTCGGCATAAATACATTTTTATTTTATTTTATTTTTTATATCTTAACCGTCAATTTCTTATGACCATGAAAATCGGAACGATTAAGTGTGCTATTAAGAAATATCAAACAAATATGCACGCACGTGTTTATAATGCACGGATCGAGTATAATAATGATAATGACCCAGTAATAATTGTTTCGTACGAGAGAATTGATAAATTATTTTAGATACCCGTGCACACTTGATTAACAACTATTATACAATATGAAAAAAAAAAAACGTGTCGACAGTCGATCAACCTAATGACACAGTGAAATAATTGTATGAACAGTAGAGTCTATAGGTTTGTTTACTTTCGGTGATAATTTATTTTTTATTTTATCAGTTTATAGAAAATCACAAAGTATAATATAACGTAAGTGTAATAAGACACAATCTTATGGTTTAATCTCATTGCACCGAAGCCGCGATCATTTACTTATGAATAATACAATGCATTAAATAACGTAAGATTAATATTTCTCTACATAAACAAAATGGAATGAGTGTTAATAATATTATTATATTATGGCCTATGCGATGTTTTCAAATCGAATCGACTTAAAATATGTATGTAGTGATTGGTAAAACAGTAGTGGTCTTGAGTCGTTTCTAACGAACGTTGTTTAGTGTATTAGTGTATAGAGTATGTTACAAGTAATCGCGTAAATGAGAGTCTGCATTAAATACCTAAGCGATATTTTATTATCATAATGTGTTTTCGTGAAATGTATTTGAAAATAAAAAAAATAACGACAAGTACATCGTCTATAGATAATTTCACATCTTATTTGCTTGAGATTTTTAAAATCCGGGTCGTCTAAGCATATTTTATGTAGTATTATCGGACTGAATTGATATATGTTGATTTTATTGTATATATTTTTAATACTGTCAATATAATTAAAGCTATTGATTTTTTATTATTCCATTAAATAAAAAAGGTCAATGTCTTCATTTTTGGGTGATTCGAATGACTGGTTTTAATATCAATAATTTATTTAAGTGTATGTAATTGCGACAAAGAAATAATTATTTATGTGCTAAGTCATATGCGTGGAATAATAATTATTACAATAAACTGTACATTTTTAGAATAATACACGATACGAATAAATTAAACGGATAGTTTTATTCAAATACTTATAACTAGCTTATATTACATTACATATCAATTATGCGTTTTTTCGGCAAGTGCAATAATATTAATGTGCTCGTTATTTATTCCAATGACATCAGTGTTAATCATGAAACGTTAAGCGAAATCAGAAATTTGTCTAAAAAAAGGTGACACCATCAAAGGGTAAAAATTCGAAAACTTCGCATTAGATTAGCCTAGAACGAAAAAGAATAATTGAGAGACGGCCAACATTTTCAATACCCAGACTTCTCTGACACATCGTGAACCCATAACTTCTGACCAGAACTTTGGAGTAATTCCAAGCTATGTGGTTTCCGATACAATTTTAAATTTTACCGCCTCGTGCCGACACATCAATGTGCAAAACCAAAGCCAATAGGCTGAGTGCAATGGTTTTTTTTTTTTTTTCATGCACGCGCGTGTACTCTGTTTAGCTCTTTGTATTACTCACAATCGGTTAATAAATTTAGTTTAAAGGGATCGCAGGTGTTGGGCGTGGTTATAAATAGAACAAAAACTGTAACAGTTGATCCATTGCTCGTTATATATGCATATACACGTGTACGTACATTGGAATAAACTACAACTGCGCATAGGTCGAAATACGTATAACTTTTATTCGAACATTGTGTGTACATTTATGTTGCGAAATACGATATTAGCACGAGATGCGATTGTTGTCTGAGTTTATTAATTAAACCAAATAAAAAGTGATGTATAATATATTCTGAAATTCAGTGGTTTTGTGATCGAAAAAACTATAATTTGGGCGGATGTATATCATGTATCCAAAAACAAACACCTAAGGTCATCGAAAATAATATTATGTGTATCGAGTATGACCCTTGAATAAAAAAGCGCCCTTGAAGTAGAATCATCTTACAGTATATTTTAGTAAACGTTGGATAATGTTCTTTTATTTCGTATCCTATGTGTGACCGTTTAACTACCCTTAAATACAGTTATTGCTATATAATAGCAGTGTTAGGTGCAGTTACACACATAATGTTTCTCAAAATGCAAATACTTTCTAATGATCATTAACGGAATACCTGCGCATGGAAAAAATGTATACAGAGACTGTTTTTACTTTCACTCGACCATATTATTCCCCTTGAACAGTCAACCTTAACATTTCGGTCGAGTCATGGCTGAAAACTGTGTGAATAATGAATAATGAATAAAGAAAAAATAAATTTACTAGTTGTGTAGGAGGAAAACTTTCTATGAATAATGAAAGTTAAAATTTAAGCGCTTAGGTCGATAATCGAACAATTTCAAAATTTTAGAATGTGCACATTGAACAACAACAAAAACAAAATTTCGCTTTCTTAATGAACTATAAATTCACTGACTCAAATTGTATTACAATGTGCGTTATTAGTTGTATTACTTACAACAAATACAACGAGTTTAAGTCCAGCCACTGCTTCCTTATACATCTTAATATATTATAATAGTATGTTCATTTATCAATTTAATAAATTACTCCTCATTTCCTAGGATATACAAATTTATATTATAATCTTAAAATAAAAAGTTATGAAAGAACCATTATTCTTTAACATTGTTATGCACACATTTCAGCACAGGATAATGGATAATGGTAATGTATTTCCTTGACCAAAATGCCGTTGTGTGATGTAATTATATGATGATATATTTATGTTTCACTGATCATCTCCGAACAAAATTTAGTTTACATTAAAATAATAAATACAAAATATATAAAATTAACAATACTTAATACTAATATGTTTATTACCAATATTTTGTTATTTTTAAAACATACTAAATGATTTAATAAATCATTTTTCCAAAGTTATAGTTATACATTTAGTTTGTAATTTAAAATAGAAATTCTGAAAAAACTTTTTCAAAAAGTGAACTGGAAAAAAACATAAATCATAGTACCTATTGTAAAACTATAATATTTACATGATTTCACCTAACTTTGATAAGATGAAAGCATAGAGCTATTCAATTTATAACTTCGACATATCTGTTTCATCTCCATGCACCATTTAAGAATCATAATCATGAAAAAAATTGTTCATTAATCTGAAAAATAAAAGGTAAAATAGTCATATACTATACATATATTAGTCATATACTAGTATATTTTGTTTACGTGATACCGAATAAACGAACCCAATAAAAAAATATATAAGTCTATCACTGAAATGTATTGGATATGTCCACTAAATATTTACTTTATTATAATATTATGTATGACCCTTGAAGAAAAAAAAACATTCAACTTCTCAAATTATAGTACCCTGAAATTAACTTTTTCAATAATGATTTTATTGATATTCTCTGGAATAAAAATGTTGCATGATTAATAATTTTTTAATCATGGAAATTTCAGTAACTATTATATATGTGCATTCAGGGAATAAACTCGCTGATCACGAGAAAAAAAGATTTTATCTGTACATGAAAAGGTCAAATATCTGCTTTTGTTAGACTATTCAACATAGTTTAACGACTGTAATGGAAATAAGCATTTTGAATTTTATTGAAACCCACATAGTATACATGTACTTATGGTAATATGGAAAAATATAAATTGCTATTCAAAAATTCTTTGAAAGTAGATACAGCGGCATTATGTTCATCAAACTTATAATAACTTCCAAAAATACACAATAATGGTATGTGTATATTATATATGGGATAGTGTATTAATATGTTGGATTTCGTTGATTTATATATTTGATGTTATTACGTAGATATATGCGGTCAAATTGTTAGATACAACAATGTGATGAGGTCTGCCCGTAGGATTTAAATTTTTGTATTCAGTTTTTTAAACTTTTAAATATTTTGATACGATGTATGTAAAAGCAGTAAGTTGATCGAGTTTTGCATACGTACAAATATTTGTAATAAACGTATTATTAAGTTTTTATTATCTAATTAAAAGAAAATACGGATGATTTTAAACGAATCTAGTGTTCTCATGGACTATTCGTGTGAATAAATTAACAATCATATGAAATCTAAAACATCCAGCATTGCGTATGTACCTAATAGAAATTAATTTACTGTATACGGTTCGATCATTGTAGAAGGGATGACAGTGATAGAATGAAAATCACCCCGGATTCTATTTCCCACACACATTGTGGTTGTTATCAAAGGTGTATAAAAGTGAGCTAACGTGTGCTAATGTGTGTGTGTGTGTGTGTGTGTGTGTGTGTGTGTGTATAAAGATTCGAAGATAATATCCAACAGGACATGAATCGTGTGGGTACCGCTCTCGTATTTAAATGAGAGGAGAAAAAACGATCGAGAGAAGGCTGTAAGGAAATATTATAATGAAAAACGAACGAGGGGCAAAGAAAGAAAGAGAGAAAGAGAGAGAGAGAGAGAAAAATAAATGAATGTCGTTATTACGCATTGAACTCTTCTCGATTGTTTCGGTGTTCGCATCACGCCTGCACGCGGTGTATACGGACGCAAACAGATCGGATATGCGCTGTGCGTACGCGCGTATGTTTGTAAACGGTTGCATAGCACGCATTCTAAAGTCGTCAATCGCTACTCTAGTGCACGTATATTATCCATGTATAAATACACCGACTGGGTAAGTAAATATACACATTCATATACCACTACCGCAGTACTTATTATACAATATACATAATACGTTTATATATATACACACACGAGTGTAAAATATAACAAACGTGCATTGTGTTGTAAGCCGTGATCGCAATCAAGCTTCAAAATACACAAACGGTGTGTGTGTGTGTGTTTTATTTTTTATTTTATTTTTTTAAACGCTCTCTCAGGGTCATTGTCTTCCTTTGCAGCGCGACCGCCAACGCGTGTTCCTGCAGTTATACATAAGTGCTCGCACCCCGCAACACACGCACGCGCACGCGCACCATTCGTATACATATGGTCGCCAGTTTGGTTGTATATTATTATAAATGTTTTGCGAGTCGTAGTGGGCCGACGACCAGGGGCGCCGAGTACAGGGGAGCTCGGGGGCTGCAGCCCCCCACGGTTCTCAAATTGTAAAATACCCTCAAAATACTCATTTTATTCATAATAAATTAATTGAGAAAATACATTTTTTATATAAGGCATGTAACTTTCAAAATTAAATTGCTATTTTTTAATTTTTTATACTATTAAGATGTTATAACATACAAAACAACAAATAACTATATTTTACTAATTGTTTGACGATCAATTTAAGGAAAATTAAATTATGTTAAACTGTACACGACGTGTTTATAAAATAGTGAGCCCCCATGACATTTTCAAAACCTGGCGCCTCTGCCGACGACAGCGTTTTATTACGTTTTGTAATTTCATTCGAAGAGGAACGCAGTGAATCGTAATACATAATTTGGCAAGTAGGCCTCAGTGATCGCGCAGAGGTCCGTCAATCTGATGCGAGACCAAACGTGGTAGTTCGTGTATGCTGTACAGTCGTCGGTGCGATGGGATCCGCAACTCGTAAGGTACTCGCTTAAACGGTACTGTCTGAACCGTGCGTTCACTGCACATAGAGCAGTTAAACTTCGTTCACGATGATAAGAATAAAATCTTAAACCTGTCTTGTGAAAAACGATGTGAATGAAAAACGAAATCGTAATACAGGACGACATGCGTACGACTGCAGCTGAAATAAAGAAGATTGTAAGATGTGTGAAAACAAAAATAATAAATAAAAATGTCGAGCGAGCGCTCCACTTAACCGCGTAGCTGTTAGATTAGATTCTTCTGCGTGGTGACGAACGTACCGTCTCCATAAATCCTCCCCCGAGCCATGGGTACATACGTACCTATTGTAACGAAACATGGTACAATATTATGCACGTTTGCATAACGCGTGGGTGGCGTAGGGGTAGAGGCGTTTACGGGGAGAACAATCGCGGACAAGCCGAGTGTACACTCGCGCACACGCGCACTTTTATTTACGTATTCTACTACATATGTGCAACGCGTTCGATAAGCGTAAACAATCGAATATCGTTTATTGTTCTCTCGCAATGACCGTCGATTGTAATAGTAACACGCGCGTTACCGTATATTTATTTATATACAAACACATACACATATATATATGAATGTTTGTATGAATACATTTACGTGTTTAAATAATAACGACAATAACTTATTGTATTATTGGGCTCAATAACCTTGACCGCCATTTTGTCCTTGTTAGTGACCCAGTGTAGCGAGGCGAGTGCTTGTTCATTGTAACGCACCGCGGCGCGACCGGGACGACCAGGCTGCAGCGCGAGATGTAGGAGCGTGTGCTCGCGCGCGCGCGCCGCCTCGCGTGTTTACCGTCTTCGGCGTCGACCGCGCCGATGTGACAATGAAAACGAGCGCCGCGGAGTGGAGGTGCGGTTTAGGATGCGAACATATCGCACGGAAAACGAACGGCGCAGACGGGTTACGTTCAGGACGAGTCGTGCGCCACACGAATGAATGTTGCACGTAGCGCGCGGTGACGTGTTGCAAGGCGGTCGAGAGTGCGCACGGGTCAGGATAACGCGTTAAGGAACAACGCAAATACGGTCCCGCGAACGGACAGACGGAGATCGGAAAACGATCGTTAAAAGCCGCCGCCGCCACCACCACCTGCGTACAGATATCGTGTCCGATAGTAGTTGCGACGTCCAGTTAACGCGAGAGAACCTTGACCGTTCTGCACGATCCCTACCCACCCCCTGGGAACGTTTGTACACCTTTATCGTTGCGACTGTTGGCGATGCGATCGAGCTTAAAATCGGACGCGCGGATCGGCAAACCAAATACGAAATCGAACGCACACGTTTCGGTGCTATATTACGGTGGTTGGTGGTAAAACGAGGGAAACTTTCGTGAAATCGTAACGGGAAACGTTAAAGAAAATGGGGTTGTGTACGTGTGGAAATAAATTATTACACGAAAACTTGTTCGTGTATGCGTACTGTGGTTCGGTGAGTCATAAAGTTAACCATTTAAATAACTGTTCAATACGTGTGTATGTGTCGTTTTATACAATCGAACAATAAATAAATGATAACTCTTAGTCATAACCATTTTTTTTAAATTTTTTTTTTTCAGTGTGTATCTATTATTATTGTTTGTCAGATACAGATAGTCAAAAACCGCCACTGTTTTAATCATTTAACGATACGTTAATTATAATATTAATTTATCAACACGGTATTGAAATTAATGGTTTAATTGCGTTTCAACTATATTATAATCATAACAATGTTATTTAATCGAATTTTTTCAACATTGCCAAAGATATAATTATATATATATATATGTCAACTCGTCATGAGTGTGTGTGTGTGTATTAACGTCATCGTTCGCGTTTAGTTGTACGCCTAATACGAAGCGATGCAAGTACACATACACACACGCACGCACAAAGACATTTTTTTATATTTTGTTCGTATCTTCAACGCGAACTTGGCATTGAGCCCATTCGAATCCATTGCGACGACGTTGTACTTATTATAATATATACTATTGACCGGATTAGAACGTGAGCAGCAGATGTTTGAGTAAAGTCAAAAGCAATAGTATACTCGTATTGCGTTAGAGTTTATGTTTAAGTATATAAGTGTATATATGTGTGTGTTAGTGCTCCGCATGGTTCGTAATTTTAAGGACCGGACTGAAAATCTAACTGAGAACCGAAGTCAGACCGAACCGTTGCTAAATATTTTTGTGTACCAGACGGGACTGAAAATTTAAAATAAATTGTTAGAGCGGACCGAGACCGTTGGTCCGAACTTACAAATTTCGAACTTAGTTTATAGACCGGAACGGATCGAAAATATATTTTAATAAAGCGGACAAACTATTTAAATTGGAAAAATTTCGGACTGTGAAAGTTTTGAATTATACCACATAATAAATAATTGTTATAGATTTAAACGGCTCGTAAACAATTACAAAACTGTACAAAACTGATAATATTAAGTACATACTACATTGTTTATAAATACAAATTATATCAGACGACGCGGCGTGACAGCTGAATACAAGCTCTTCCAAGTCACCCGCACCTTAACGAGAATAATTACAACAGTTGTTCTTGAAAATATTTTTGATAGTAATGATTAATTGATACCAAGTATAGCTCTGAAATATACCTGTACACAGCATATAAAATATTGGTACAGGGATAAAATATTGATTCCCATGATAATATTCGAGTTATTAATTCAATAAATTATATTTTAAAATTTTTGTTAAATGGATTTTAAAATAGCCGTAACCACAACCGGAACCGATTGGTCTTGACCGAACCAATCTGATTGTATTTTAGAAACTGGACCGAACTGAAATGATAATAGCTTAAACCAGGACGGGACTGAAATCTTTCATAAAAATATGGAGTCGGACCGAATCAGTCATTCTATTATTTTTATACGACAAGACCGAACCGTGCAGAGCACCAGTGTACGCGTGACAAGATAAAAAACTGCATTGGTACCTATGCCTGCAGAAGGAAAATAAAAACGGCTCGCCGTGACAAAAATAATATTACAATATAATTATGATGTATGTACGTTATTATCATATTTCTGTGTACACGTTATCGCAGTGTAAGTATACTGTTGTCGGATGTAATGTGAGCGCTGACAAGTTTGAGGCCACACGATTGCCGATTGTTTACGTACGAAATCGTCTGCAGGTCATGCGTGTAGAGGTACACATCCGTATGTAAAGTATTGTAAGTGATGATTTCTAACAGGAAGAAGTGTAATAAAACTATCGTGTTGAATGTATAATCGATATGTATAAAAATATATCTAAGTAGAGTTGAATCGTGATCTCTCGTAATGCCGATATTTACTCGTAAAACGGTCGTGATTGTTTTCCTTTCTTTTTCAGGAGTATCAATGAGCCGAGACCTGCTGCATCAGCTTTATGACGGTGCGTATGACGTATAAGGGTATACACTTTTTATAATTATGTGACGTTTAAGGACCAATGTCTCCTTTCCCAAAACTCGCTCTTCCTCCCCCGGATGGGTGTGTCGGGGTATTTGACCCCAAGTCCGGATGTCAGCGTTCAGTACGTATATGTGTACACGTAGTATTTATGTTAACCGAATACTATTACGTTCTATTGTAGACGCACACACGCACATGCACGTGAACGCACGCGCACAAACACACACACACTCGTACACACACACACACACGCGCGCGTGCACGCACACACACACACTCATGCACACATACTCAAAATTAACTATACACAACGCAGCGTTGTTTTTGTATTGTTAGATTTACGACACGGGTTACAAATCGATCACGTATTAGGTGAGTATAATATTGTATATGTACGCAGGACAAAAGGGCTGCGTTTGTAAACAACGTGGCTGGTATACGCATCATGTACAAATGAACTCTGAAAGAAGGAAACAAAGTCAAACACCAACATTCACCCACACCACGATGTCTCATGATCAGTCTACAATACGATGCCGCCGTTTTTTGTCTGCGACGTTTTTGGATTTCACGCAAACAACGCTGTGCGGTACGATAAAATAAAAAACTTAATAAAACGAAAAAAAAACACTGGAAAAGATAATAGTAATACGAATCATGCGCACGATAAACAGCTTTACTAAAAACGGGGACGTATTTTGGAATGTGGAGGGCCTGGACCTATTCTTACATAGAATCCAGCGGCCATTATTGTAAAAACTAAAAATGTGTTATTAATATTAACTGCACAACAACATTTTATTCAGATGCTTGAAATAGCAATTATTAAAATAATATACAAAAAATATATTATAAAACACAGTATAAATTGTTATTTATATTAATTTATTTTTGATTAATATTTTTATTCCTAGTTGTAATTTTAGTTTGTATTATGAATTAGAATATATACTACAATGTGATAAATATAAGCAGAGCCGTGTCAAGCAATTCAGTGCCCTAGGGCAAATTTTTTTCGCGCACCTCTACAATTTAATTACTAATTGTTTTTCTGTATTATAAATTTCCACGAGACATCGAATTAACATACACCATGAAAACTAACTACAATATAATATTTAATATTTATTATACTTAATTATTCATTTACTTCTAATTAAATATATTGATAACAAATAATTCATTAACATAATTAATGTATAAAAAATATCAAACAATATTTTATAATTTTTTTCTTGTTTTATCTTTGGCAAATCTCTGGACTGAACTGTTTAATTTAATATTCTTTAATAAATTGATTTATTTTATCATCGTTAACCACGGTGTCCTATGTTTATCATTTATAAAATTATAGTATATTTGATTTTCGAGACCACAGGTAGCATATTAAGCGCCAAAGACGCTCCTTCTTTTAAAAAACTACGACGCCCGGGGGCAACCGCCCCCTTTGCGCCCTTTTAACATGGCTATGAATGTAAGGATATAAAAAAGTCCTAAAATACCTTCTACTTCTTCTTTTCCTCTTCCCCTTCCCAACACACAATTGGTGTATATAATATCAGTGACTACATAGTTACATTTACTAATTCTAATTAAAAAGAATATCCTATATGATAAAAAAAATATATATATTTCTATTAATATACTATTTTAAATGTTATAAATTTTAGGTGATTCAAAAAATATTTACAACCATAAATGTTATTGACATGTTAGTTATACCTATATTTATTATGAATAATCACATTTCAGCTTGAATATTTTAGAATACAATTGGTTATTATATATAAAAACATAACGTGGTCGTGTAATACTAAATGCTAAATATGTTAAACCTTACTTAAATCCAGTTGAAGACATTATATTAGTTGCTCATGAATTCGAATAGATTAAATTATGTTTAATAAGAAGTCATGTTTTGAAAAATAATGTTCAAATCTTAAAAGAAAAATGTCATATTTGAACGCTTAGAATCATGATTGAACTGTTAAATATTTTAAATGTTTCATATGGGATAGATATTATTATTTATTATTATAAACATCAACTAATAGTTTCCTTGATAACTGTACATTAAATGGAAATATTTTCCTTAATTAAAACAACATGTTAACTGAATAATAACTCTAATAATAATATTCTACAAAAGTTATTGAATACTACTTGAAAATAATTATTGCTGGAAAGAATATTTAACAATATAAGTAATTGACTCAGACAATTTTCTAAAGAGTTAACTTCGTAGTGAGATATCACAACTATATAATATGACATTTTCGACATTTATGTGCATGTTGACGCTAAAACTAACTTTATTTGGTACGTCTAGTGTTCGAACGTAATCACAATTAATAGAGTACTAATCAATAATTTGATATGTACACGACAAAATACATTTTGAACGGTGTGAAGATACATACATCGCTGTACGATTAATCGTGTTCAGGTTGTGTGTTTGTACTTAACGGCGTTTACAATTAATTGGAAAATATCATATACTAAATCGTAAATCGCAAAAATATTTATCGCAATCAGCAAAAAAAATGTAACCCGATACGTTACATTATGTATTGACCATGTGCAATACGAAACGATTGCCCTTAACATGTTGATCTCACGCATGCATGTAATTGCCTCAGGGAATAACATCGATAACGCCTCGAGGTTTTGTTATTTAAGGTTATTATTTTATTATGGCGAGAGAGATATTCCGAAATCATAATCCAGATAAACGATTCGACTACGGTTTCTGGCCAACCTTGGCAGCAACTTCAGAGTTCACGCGCGTTTAGACAACAAAGTACTTCAGACATGCACCTTGAGATGTGCAATCATTGAAATGTGCTCCTACGAACGCATATATATATATATTAATTTGTCTGGGTATAAAATAAAATTATGTAAGAATTTTTCCGTGTTTTCCTACAGACATTATTATATGATGTTGTCTCGGCACCCATAACCGCATTTCAACTCCAGCAATATAATATTATACGCGGAGCAGCGATCGAGGTTGTCGTCGACCGGGATTGAAAAATGTATCGTACACTATGAGCAACGCACAATCGCTCCTCGATATATGCGTAAAATATATAAAATACGTGAGTCTTATGGACTGGAATTGAAAGAGAAGCCATGCGCATGTGGATAACAAAAGAGGGAAAAATATTAACGGAAGGAGTTTCTTTAAATAATTGTTTAAACAATTCATCCATCACTATTATACATAAAAATTAACTAATGTCGAGTATTTTAGTTTCAATGCTGAGTCCTCTTGAAAGTTGAAAGTGTCTTGCAACAAAAATACACTTTATTTGTATAGTCTGGTGATCTTGAAAAGCGCAATCGAACACGCGAAAAAAATCACACATCTACTGTTAACAATATTAACTTAATATTAGACAAGAAGATTTGAAACTTTCCTATATTTATCGAACACTTATGTAATATGATATACGTTGTAAACGACTTGAATTGGTTTGATCATCACAATATATATAGTGCAACACAAGGTCCAAACGTTGTTATAATAATAATAATAAAACGCTCAGAAACCGTCGCTATTACGAATCTTCACTTATCAATTTAAACACCCGAATGGGTACTCAAACAAAGCCTCTTCAAATAAAGTTCATACGCAACGCGTACAAAATTAAAAAGAAATAAACAATAAATTACATAACAAATGGTTTTTTTTTCATAAAATATATTATTATTACCGTGTCATACCGCAGATAAATATTACTGATTCATTGCACTTATAATGATCGTAATCCGTGATAATGCATCTATAAAAATACAATAATATAATACAAGTAAATCAAAACTATAATCTATTCAATCTAAACGCGTTTCCACGCGTCCAATGACAAATTTTATTTCATCAGCATACTGTACATCAATGAATGGTAGAAAATTAATAAAATTTTTTATAACTCAAGCACTCGTTACACAATAAATAAGCGGATATACACTATAGTAAACAAATAAAAAACAATTGAATTTTTTTAAGAAATATTAGTATATATAAAGAAAATCATTAGGTTTGACTAATATTATAATTAGGCATAGATGAATCGAGGGATCGTCAATAAAACGTTTTGCAATTATTAATTCTCATAAACTAGTCGTGTGAATCATAAGATGGCTTAATCAACAAACATTTCGCAAATTGTTTTGAAATTCTAAAGCTTATGATGGAAACTCGTGTTCGGATTTCAACATGTATTATATAATAATATAACATTCGACAGCAGATGAACATAAACGATTGTAATAATTTTGCAGAGCACATTCAATCGAATTTCCTGTACTTTAAATTGATAATTTATTCGTTATTTATGCAGGTATAGTCTATAAACCCATTTATATACATTCACTTATAATTTGTGAAAAATGTTGAGGAGAAAAAAAATTACGTTTATTTTCATGGGATTTGTATAACAAATTACCATTAATGACTATTATATGCCTATACATATATATATATATATATATATATATATATATATATATATATATATATATATATATATATATATTTATGTAAATATGATACTATTGTATTATACGTGGATAGACTAGCGTTTTTTAAAATGAATTCGACATAATTGTTTGTCTGCCATCTTTCTCTAATAAAGTGTACACTGCTAAATTACATTAAAATCAAATATTCCAAGTGTTGCAGGCTCTAAACAACAGGTGAACTCCCGTGTACCAATGGCCAATGCCATTTGGTCACAATGAATGAATTCCCATATCAAAAACCGCATTCATCCGTCACAATCGAATTTATTGACTTCATATTTAAATGTGCCACCGTAGGAAACGAACAATGTATAACATTTCATACCCCGCGGGCTATCGAGACCGTCGCCACGGCCGTGCCGTATAAAATTCTCTCGTACGTATAGCCTCTTGTCCGTGATAGCTGTTCAACGGTGTACACATTTGTTTGCACATTAACGCCTACAATACATTCACCTCGTTCTAAAAATTTTACAACTTTGCGTCACATTTAAATATCCATCCGAATTAACGTGACAAATATCCCGTACCGCCACACAGTGCAAATAAAGTTGTGTTGCGGATGATAATGAAGATTTATGTACTTATTTTTTCGTTTCTCGCACGGCCAAATCCGTTTGACCTCATCGTCACACGCGTACATTTCTCCTATTTATTATCGAACAAATGTCATGAAAACTTTTTTTTTTTATATATATATGTATTTATATTTATGATAGTTTTACAGTTGGTGTTAAAAAATTTAAATAATTTCAACGGCCGCCAAAACAGCAATGCGAAAACAAAAAATGTACGCGGCACATAGACCCTGAAACTGAAATAGCACAAAATGCCACAGTTTAATTTTTTTTTTATATTTTCAGTGCCTAACTGCAAGGGGACATTGCCATCGGACAATTAATTGTTAAGTATAACCTCCCGCATTCATTCCGACAATCATGCGATAATTATTAACTGAGACATTATGGTAATAGTTGTTAATTTTTAGGTTTCAAGCTCCGAGAAGGTGAATAATTATACAATTTTTAATAATGTATAAACTTGGCCGAGGTTACGCAACTATACGTACAGTTTTCAAAGTCGTCAAAATGTAATGTATCACATATATTATACTGGCCTTCGCGATTGAACGTTATGACGTAGGTATTAGGCACCTACCTACTCGGTCCACTGCAACGATTCACTTCCCTATTTAACTTTTAGTTTCCTATATTAATTAGAACACGGTGTCCTAAACTGATTTGACCTTCTACGGGGTCATTACGAGAATGAAGAGTGTAATCGGGAAACAAGATGAAGGTACTCGTACCCCGGGTGAACAAATAAAAACAAACAAATTTTATGTTTTTAATCAAGCATCACTATTATAATTTTACTGACCTTAAATTTCTTTCTACAAAAGTCGGTCGAAACTATTTTTCAAACATTTCAATATTCAAGGGTACGTAATTAGTCTTAATTTTTGAAAACTGTTAAAAATACCTATTTCTACGATTTTTAAAATCAAAAATATCCGACGATTCTCCAAAATCTCAATCTGTCTTCGCTAGCTGATAAAAGCGATCAAGCACATCTGTTTTTTTTTTTAGGTAGAGTAATTGGAAGTCTTGGGATCCCCAACTTACTGCAAAATGTCGGCTTTAGTAACCCTGTTTTTAATTCCCACTCAGTATATCCTTTCTCCGATCTTTTTTGCTCTACATTAAATAAATCATCCTATCTTTCTAATAATGAAGTTGGCCATCCAGAAAACTTCTACTAATATTCTTTACTTTAAATTAATATTATTTCTAATTTATTCTTATTCAACTTATTTTATTTACTATATAACTTTATTTACTGTATAATTTTTATCTTTAAAAATTTTTCTATGTTTATAAATGTTTGCATTTGATTTATTGATATTGAAACATTAATATTGTATTTAAATTGGGCTAGTCCTGTACTATAAATAAAAAATAAAAAACAAAATTTCAATTTTTATTACACGGAGTATGGTGTTTTCATTCGTGTAAAAAATTATTATAAAATTGAATATAAAATAATAGAAGTATAGAATGTATAACAAATTAGGATTAGGATTAAGATTATATTTAAAATGTTCATGACTTCATGAGACACTCTGTATAACATTTAAGGTTATTTGTTATGTAACAGATAATATACATATCATAAACACAAATATAAAATAATATTTTACAAATGAAACAAACGTAGCAGTGAATTATTTATTAGTGTCTCTTTTAGAATCATGTGGTTATTTAACAAGAAGTGTTCACACCATAGTTATACAATGTTGTATTACAGTTTACATTTATGTTAGTAATACTTAATAGTCATCAAACGTTGACACTGGTGACCGCGTAATTGGTTATCGATTATTTTTCCAACTTGTTTAACCTGTTTTGAAAACCCGACTTTTTAATTTCTTTCTTAATTCATTATTATCATTCTTAATTGTACTACTATGACATGTGCAAAACATTAATATATAATATGTATGCTATTGATGTAATTTTTATTTTTTTGGCCTCTGCGAGTAAATTCATCGCGGTGTGCTGCATCTTGTATTATATACTATATACGTAGATGTATTTTTTTTCTCTCGTAATTAATCAACATCTTAATAATATAATTAAAACATTTTCTTCATCGTCCGATCGTGCATTTCGATCTATATAATTTTTCCCGTCAGTATATTATCCGTAACAACTTTAACACACAAGCTGTGCAATGTAATATGTATACAAAGCTGCTGTTGCAGTACGCGATACGTGTATCGGAATTGGTACGTCGCAGGACTAAATTATCGCAGTCGTTCCTCCCCCCCGTGTCCCTTTTCAACAGAGGGTCTGTTGAGGTTCGTTCCTTTTATTTTTAAACAAATTACTCCGTGTCTTGGCACGTGATGACCTAGGAATAGTTCCAAACGAACCGATCGGCTGTCACACATATATTTATTTGGGGGGCTGAAATTGTTTCGTCTTTATAAATAACTCTTGTGGCACTGGTGCGCGCAGACACGAGGGTATGGGGACATTTTACCGAGCGGCCATAGTTTGTGACACCGAAAAAAGAACGCATTCGAAATACACGGTGAACTTACCGCTACTCGGAAAGAGCTTACTTACAGCAACCGACATTGTAAAAATAAATCTCGTGTGTACTACACTGCATGGTTTAATTATACTAATAATACATATACAGTCGTGTGCTGTACGCATATACTGTTTAAGTGGCAGGACGTTTTGTAAATCACGATTCAATGGTTAGTATTAATTTTTTCGTCTCAATAAAACAGTGTTTTCAATAATTTGTTAAGATCAAACACCGCTCATCGCTGACATAACTATTTCTATATAGCTTCTTGTATTTGCGTTTGTCTAAGTTAAATCGATCGTCAAACACTCTACCGCGGTTGAATAAACCGTGCGTACACAATTATCTTACCGGTAAAACGATACGAATAAATCTTTTTTTTCTTTTTTTTCTTGACGAATAATTTTATATGACATCAATATCATAATCATAATTATGTTTGATGAAATAAAAAACTCATCAGATATAATATACTACAAAAAAATACTTCGAACAGGAGTTCTGATAAACATTGCATTATTATAAATTGTGATCAATTCCTGTGTGCATGTGACTGTTGAAAGAGATTTGTAATGGCATTTGAACAACCGAAATTGTAATAATATGTCGTCGCGCGTTTCACGTCAATTATAATAACAATATTTACGTTTTTAATAAACAACTTCCAAAGTATGATAGTCGTGCACGATATGAATACGATGGGAAAAGAGAGAGGGTAAAAACAGAAAGAGAGAGAGAGTGAGAGAGTAATTATGTGACAGTGTAATGTAGTACAGCAAGAACGGCGGAAGAAAGAAAGAGAATGATTATGCGTGTGGGAGACGAATATTCGGAGCAGAGGGAGTGGAGCGAGCCAGTTCATTGAAGGAAAAATGATCGAAACACTCTTGTGAATGCGATTACAACCGGAGTCGTTGAAGAGTGCTTGAGTGAAAGTAGTACAAACATTTATTGTCTTCCAGGATTCATTAACCTTCGGTTTTAGATTTCGACGGGCTGTAAATATATTTTCTTCTTACTTTTCAAAATGCCGACCATTCAAGGCCGTGGCACTATATACGTGCATACATCCTATAAAAATATCTATAACATACCTGCATACATGAATAGTTCGTACATGGTACGCCTACTAGTGTCACGAAGGAATTCGGTCAGTGATGTCGAAGCGTGTTAAAGGAAATAATAATATAAGCATTTGAAAAATATAGACCCCCGACGATCACTACAATACGTAATCTGCGTTATTGCCTTCCATCGTGGTGCTAAAACAAAGCCATTTGATTTTTTACAGAAGAGTAACGTTGTTGTGGAATTATGTTTTTTTTTCTGTTCCGATTGTCTCCACGCAAAGGTGTCCTCAAAAGAGGAGGCTATTGGGACAGTCACCTCCTCCATGGTTTTTTTTTTCAAATTGTTGTTATTTATTATATACATCACACTAGGAAAATAATTAAATATGAATACACGTTGAATGCACGTATGAATACACGTATGAATTTTACCCTCTTTCCCCTAAAAACGGTTTAAGAATGTCTCTGAAGGCACTGTCTCCGCAGATCGCACGCATTCGATAGATATAATTAATTTACCTAGACATCATTCGAACCATATACAGACGAAAAGCAGTACCAATGTTTAATTAAATTCCGCAGCGAATTATTGAAGACGTCAGATAATAACTACATTACAAATAATTATAATACACGCGCACGCGTAAGCCATATAACATAAGTAATTGATTTTGCATATAAAATAAAAATGTAACATAATATGATATGTAATTATTGATGTACCAATATGAAAACGTAATCGTATATGCGATCCAGTATAATGTAAAATATTATAAGATATTATAAGATATAAATATTATAAGATATTCTAACAATAACGTGTTCCTATATTAAATATATTTTATAGTTTATTACAACATGTATAAGTACATGTACGGTATAAGTACAAGTACGGTATAGCCGTACGGTTAGAGAACGAAAAAAAAAACCAAGAGCGAACATAAAGTTGTATCGCAAAATCCGTACACGGTGAGTATTTAAAATATGTGAAAGTCGAACAGGAGTTCATACACTGATATCGGATTAGTGCAGCGGTACAGGTTAACCGCGAATACACAGACTAATCCTCGCTGCGTGTACTTAGAAGCTCAGTAACATATGGACATATATTAAACGTACTGTTCAAATTTATTAATTGTTGATTGCATCAAAATTGTTCGTTAAAATTGAAATTAAATAACAATTGCCATGTATACGAATGAGTATAATTATATATGATGAGTAAAAATAGGCACATTATAATAATATATTATTGTATTACTGTTTGTTTTATTGTTTATTATTACTATGTTTGCAGTGGTTCAAAGGTTTCGCGCATCCATTTTTTATACACTGTGTTATTATAATGGTCTTAATGGTCCGAATACTTTCCAAACATACTACTGCCGACGGCTGATTACAGTATAAAACCTAAGAACATTATTTCGGATTGCGTATTGGTTTAAGATGTATGAATTGCAAACAATTATTATTAAGACTGACACATCATGATCAGAGGCGTTTTTAGAGTATGTCAGGCTTCAGGACTTAATACATATCGGAGGCCTTTAAGTACATAAATTATGGTACAAATATTTTTTTAACAAAACAATTTTATTATTAGCTATTAATAAAATTAATTTTTTTTTTTTTTTTGTTAAAATTTATGATATTTATTAAATGTAATGTAATTTTTATAAATTTGGGCCCTCTTGGGTCCATGTCTTGATACGGCACTGACCATGATTGTAATTGAATTATTCAATGGGCTCATATTAAAAGAGTTTTCTTTGACCAAGGATGAGAAATACATCCAACCTGGGTGAAAAATTGACTAGATTTTACGGAAAAATGATACTTCGCAATGGACGTGAAAAAAACGAAAATAGAAATTCTATTTAATTGTGTCATTAATTTGGTGATCATCCCATGTGAAGTGCAATCGAGCCCATTTTCCGTACACGTATACGATGCAAAACGCTCGACGTGAACCCGAGCCTGGCCCTTTTTTTGTGACTGGAACGAAACAGATCCAGACGATTCGGATTTCTCGTGGTCAACGGTGAACACGCGTGGTAACAGTCGGTCGCAATTTAGTGGTGACAATAACGTTGAAAACAGCGGACAACTGCAACAGACGACGGTGATGACGAAAATGCAACTGACGGCCGACTAGGATGGATAACGACGGATTTGTGAACGTAACCGGTGCGGTAATAATCCAAAGCGGCGGCGAGATAATGTTAGGCACGTAATGCCTATTGACTGGTTTCCGATGCACGACTGCGACTTACCTGAGTCCAGGGTCGGACTGGGCCGGCGAGGTACCGAGCAAAACTCGGTGGGCCGTTCATAATAATTGATTTATAGGCTGATTTATTATAATACCTATATTATTTATTTTTAGAGCCTATTCTTAATTTGATATTTTGATTCTGTTTAAGAAAAGTTGATTCCCTTAAATTTTATTTTGTTTTGTTTTCATGGAAAATACATACATACTAGATGCACGATGAACTGAAAAGAGGGCCGAATTTATTTTATTACCTCGGGCTGGACCGAATTCCCAGTCCGACCCTGCCTGAGTCGATGACTATTGTGATGAGAACAGCGGCGTCGTGACAGTCATCGAGGGTTTTCGTCTTAAAAATACAGTTTTCACCGAACAGACCGAATATTACTGCAATGTGGATTGCATGGAAATTATTCGAAATGCCTTTTTTCGAGAAAAACCGATTTCATGGAAAATGCAGTGCTGTGACACAACACATACCATGGTATAAAACCTATTGCGTTCCGTACGATTCATGATAGTACTGCGACATTCAATCTGTTTTAATCTTCATACTCAGGCTCACTTGATATCGCAAATAATATTATATGATAATAATTAAACATTAAAATACATAATTAACGTTCGGTATAATAGTTTGTTACTTACCACTTTTGTTCGTACAGGGATTAAGCTGAAAAAAACCGAAGTTGCAGAACGTAAATATAAACGCACAAAGCATTATTGTGAACTAATAACTCAGCGTAAGAACCTTTGATGTAAGTAATCGTACGTCCAACCATTACTATTTTACCCGTTACATGATCATATCGAACGTACAACTGAAGCATGATAATATTGATCGGGAATTCAAAAAAAAAAGTAACCTTTGAACACACGGTTTCGATAGTAAAAAAGTTGGTTAATTTCCTTTTATTTGGAAGTGAAATAAAATTTGATCTACTCCCTCGTCGTCCCCGAGCAATTCCATAATCGTTTTGTTATTATTACCAACGCGCGTTATTTCTCTGCAAAACTCCAAGTACTACAGGAAATAGGTATAGAGCGATTTATACGCCCACGTAAACTAGTCAGACTCTGATCAGTAGTCGCGTCCTTGTCGACGGTACTTTAAGAGTCACGTGTTCTCGAGATTTAGCGATCCGGCAGCAACGAGACAAAGCGCGGAGGCGGTGGACGAGCACAAAGAACCGCGGACGGCGATCTTCGGACGGGATGCAACCGCGAAAAAAAACCAAATTTATAATAATAATGGTCCCGCGTGACCCCCGAAAACCGTGGTCTATGGACGGGCAAGGGGGAGGACAATGAGCCGTCGACGGACGGAGATTCGGCGGCCCCGTAGGAGTGGTGGCCGCGGCTTCGTAGCCGAAGGCCGTTGGAGGGGACGCCGAAGATCGACTGCCAAGTTCACGAGCGCGCGCAAATACTATTATGTATATTTTGAATATTACGTTATTATTATTATTATTATTATTGTTATTACAATTATCATTACTATTCCGTGCGTGCGTTGTCGTCGGCGGCTAGAGCGCGCGTGTTGCGACGGTGTGTGGATCGGGGTCCCCGATGGCGTGCGTGGGCAAGTGCGCGGAGGCACCGGGCCGGCGAAGAGTCGAGAGTAGCGGCGGCGGCGGCGGCGGCGGCGGCGTGACGGCGACAGCGAAGGGGAAGAGAGCGCAAGCGCGCGGCGGCGGTCACCCCGCGCCCTCGCCCGTCCCGCCAGCCGTCGGTCAGGGTTCAGAAGCCTTTTCAAGGACAAGGCCACGGGCGGCGGCGGCGGCGCACAGCCGGCCCGGTGCGTCGGCGGGCGGACGGTGCGTCGGTCGGAACGGGGAAGGGGGGGGGGCACGGCGCGCGCGCACACGCACACAATCGCGACGCTTACGCAGGCTGACGAACGCACACACCGGCAGAATGGCAACCGACGAGGCCCAGTAACCAACACACACACACACACACATACGCGCGCGCGAACGCACGCACACCGAGGCGGACGCACGCACTCGCACGGGCGCGCTACCGCGCACGCACGCACGGTCGGCGAGCGGTGCGACGCGCGTCGGGGAGACTCTACCGCCGCAACACGCGCTCACTTTCATTCCCGGTCCGCCAGCGGTAGTAGCACGCCGCGTGCGTTCCGACGACGACCACGAAACAAAACGACTGCGACTCCGACGGCACGGTACATACACACTCTTATGCACGTATACGTATACATGTATATGCATACACATACGCACGGTGTCCAAGTGTCCGAGCGCGCGAAGTGTTGTTGTTTTGTTTTTCGTCACGTCGAACGTTGATCGTCTGTTTTTCGTAATATTTTGCGTATTCATTTTTGTACGGATTGAAAAATTTTACACTAGTTTTTATTTTGTATTTTTTAATTTCTACAGTTATTATTATTATTATTTTTTATTTTTTTTTTTTTTCAAAAAAAAAACTGTTTTACGTTCTCATGTGCGCCGCCGCCGCCGATCGTCCAGTGCGTTGTGTCCGGTTCGCGATGATACAATACAACCGTCTCGATTTTTCCACACCGCCGACGTCGTTGTATTACCACTAGTTTTTTTTTTTTTTTTTATTCGACCCCCGATTTTTCACATCGTTACAAGCTGCGCGGTCGTACCGCAATATTCCGCGGTCTTTAGTTTGGTGGTGTTAAATTTTTGTCTCACGAACTTTACTTCCTTTCCGGTTCACGCGCCGTCCGTCAGCAGCCGGTGTGCGCAAATATGCAACTTTCGCAAGTCGTTACCAGTTCGGGCGTATTGATGCACGTGTACAGCGCCGAAAGACACCAACAGCAGCAGCAACAGCAGCAACAGCAGCAGCAGCAGCAACAACAACACCAGCAGCACCAGCAACACCAGCAGCACCAAGCGCAGCAGCAGCAGCAGCAACACCAACAACAGCAGCAGCAGCAGCAGCAACACCAGTCGCAGCACGCCGGTGATTTTCGCGTGCCCCAATCGCCGGGCGTCGTGTCTTCTTCGACCGGCAGCGGCGGAGTGCCCTCTCCGCCCGCGCAGCACCATCACCATCAGCTGCAGCAACAGCACCAGCAACAAATGCAGCATCAATGTTCGCTGCCGACTGCGGCCCCGCCGTCCTCGTCGGCGGTGGCCACCATGCGTCCGCCCGCCGCCCCGGGCCCCCGGTGCAAGACGGGCCCTAACCGGGACGCTGCGTCCGCCAACGTCGTGGCCAACGCGCCATCGGTCACGGTCAAGACGGAGTACAGCCGGAGCCCACCGATGATCTCCGAGGAACCCACCAGCTCCATACCGGACTTAGGTAATTACCGCATGTTTGTTACACCGTTCCCTACACCGTACCCGGTGCGCGCAACATTTGCGCCCAATCAGCGTTACCGATTCGCATGCGCACCGTGCAGGTGCACGCGTACACACGGGGTCGCGCGTAATTCGTCGTACCGAGATCGTTATTTTTACCGTAGTTATTATTGTTTTTTTTTTTTTTTTTTTACTGTCGTCTCCTTTTCCTTTTTACCTACCTCCGTACCCCGTCGGTCGTCGTCGTCGTCCTCTCCGCCGAGAAAGGTATTTAGAGTGAAAGTGGCGCCGCGCCGGTGAAAGATCCGAAAGGGAAACGATCGCCGTCGTCGTCGGTTTTCGGTGTGGACAGGTGAAGGTTTTTGCTTTCGTTTTCACGCGCGCGCGTGCACCGCCGAAAATATACTTATACAGGAGGTATATACTCTCCGAGAACTCTTGACGGCGCACGCACATGAATCCCATTCACCCCGCACGTTTTTTTTTTTACGAGTCCTACTCGGCGACAACCGATAACGGTCATCACATTTGCGTGCACGTTTCGTTATTAGAGAAATGCAGCGCGAGTACGAAAACGTTATGGTGTCGAATGCAACCGAAAACTAAACGTTTACGTTGCATGAATTCGAAAACATTTTGGGAAACCTTTTTCCGGTCCACTGCAGTCACCGTGTTATTATTATTATATTGTTATGTTTTTCAAGTGCGCAATTACAACTATTAGTAATTTTTTTTTTTTTGTATACCCGTCACGGTCGTCTGTTAATTTAAACTTGAACTTCGACAACTGTTCCTGTAGTTTTATTTATTTATTTCATGTTTTATCGGCATCGCGTCGAGGTCTGCGCTACAGTTGTAGCTCAACATTATCTATATAAATTTATTTATATTATTATTTTCACGATAAACCGTGTTATGTTATTATTATTGACCGTCAAAACGTATAGTATATTTATATATATATAGTGGCTTGATGAACCGCGTGTCGAGGACGTCGGCCCATAAGGTCGGACACAAAATTTTATTTCCAAAATATGTGTTTCGAATGCAAAATATAATTTATAACGTCCGTTGGTGTAAAATTTATGAACGTTTAAATGTTCATGAACACAATGCCGGTTTGACGGAGATGCAAAACACAGTGCCTCAGTTGCAAACCCTAGATTTTCTTAACGGCGTAGATTAATACACCAGGATTATATCGAAAACATTCTATCATCGAATAGTTAATTATAATTCGAGAAAAATAATGCATTTTTAACGTCTCGCGGAATATTTGGGTCTCAGGGCTTTCTGTGTCACTGCAGGAAACTCACGGGTCTGACATGATATGCAGTAAAAATTTGCGTTTGTCGTCGATAAGACACAAAATTAACATGTGGTGAATTAAAACATTTGAAAATCCCCGGCACTGATAACGTGTTATTAATTTTCAACAACAGAGTCCACATGTGCCGTATAAATAGATATCGTATAAAATATTTTCGTGATTTTCTTAATTTTTTATTTCTATATTGCGATATGCAACAATGGTACTGTATGTGTTTCTCGATTCGCCGACGAAAGTGTCTAGACCGACAGAAATCGCGCATGCCGTCGCCGTCGTGACCTTAACCGCTGTTTGCGAGGGAACCATATCGCATATACAATGTTTGGTGGCGGCGGCATTATTATTATTATTATTATTATTATTATTATTATTGTACGTTCGCAACATCGTGAGAATATTAGGTCGCTGCCGACGGCAGTTTATTTTTGTAATTAATACTCTTTCGATTTGTTATTGTTTTGACGAACGTTTTTTTTTCTCTCATATTGTAAGATATATTTTAGTTAGTTGGAAATCAAATTAGAGGTTTTTTTTTATTTTGTATTTTATTCTTATTTCTTCTGAAATTAATTTCTGTGTGTACCAGCTTCTTCACTGTCATCTTTGTATAAGGTATAATGTTTCATTAATAGTAACACTCCGACCTTGGAACGCTACGCGTACTGTTAACATCGAACCACGGGCTGGAAGACCCCTAAAACGTTTGTATCACTTTCACTAAATATGTTGCGTCGCGGTGCAGCGTGGTAAAGCCGGTAATAATACCATACGTATAGTATTGAGAAACAAGTACCCATCCGTGTTCAATGATATTTCCCTACACTCACGGATCTTATGTAATATCAACATAATAAATGCAAATTCAACAGTGTATCGGATATAAATTGAAAATAAAAACGTTTACAAACTGTTTACAAACAACACACGAGAAGTTCGAAAATCGTATACTAATTGAAAATTACGTCGAAATTGCAGTACCTATACGTCTTACCATGCCTGTAATGATATGTAAAAAGTATATGTAACTAATTAAATTAATGTAAAACAATAATTATAATACATTGTCTACGTTCATACTGTGGGTCACAGTTGCGCTGCGCGTGACGATGATTACTCGTATTAACTGAGAAAGTAATGAATTAGTAACGACCTCGAATTATTAAAAGAAAAATGAAAAACAATATCAAATACTCAAAATGAAAGGATTCAAAAAACGTCCGGTATCACTTTCACTTCAGTAGCTTCTTCGATATTCATATTGTGCGTAACCGGTGTGCCTGGGCCTGTTTTTGCTCGCACGTGGGAAGCCGTCTAAATCAATTTCGTTAGATAGGTCCTCCTCGCGTGCGGACCCTTGCAATAAACTAATAAGGCATCGTGGTGATTTATTTGTGCGTGTACAATTAATTAATTTTAATTTCAGCTCGGTGGTTATTGTAATATCTGTACGTTTACGCAAGCGTTCATTATAAAAAAAAAATAAAAAAAAACAATAAAACACATGTGTTGAAACATAACGAATATCTTTGCACCTATTTGCACGTCGTCATGACAAAAACAACACGCGATCGTTATCCATGTTCATATCTACATCTACATAGTCATCGGTGCAGTTCAGTCGCGTTTCATCTAGGCCGATTATGTGTATGTACGCGTGTGCATATTATTATTATAGTGATCTAACATTTCGAAATCCGTTTCCACGTCTTACGTTGCGTTATAAATACAAACGTTGTGTACAAATTACGTTGTTTACTCGCGAGATAATATGATTTAAAGTGCTCGGCCTCAATATTGACACGAGATAAATATATTACGTGCTCGCATTATCTATGTACATAACACGATGCAGGACCTTAAACGACGGAATTCGGTCGGCGCGGTGGCGTTTGCGGAACAGGAAAAGGCGATTGACTCATTATTATGTCCTTGCGCGAGTACCACCCGGGGACGCGTACATCGATACACACATTCTAGTGCCGGTTACACGTATGCACAGAGCATCACCTCCGTCTACATCCGTGCGATCGCAGTAGGTTCGGTCTCGTCGGGACACACTCAGTCCCCGACGGATCTCGTCGGCGGTTGCACGATGATGACTGTCAATGATGATCATAATTATTTCGGTACGAAAGCATGAGTGGTGTGTCCGTTCGTTTCACGAGGACCCCCTGCATGTTTTATCACAACGGTGCACGAACGTCGGCTTGCGCACGTACGCGATACAAGTGTATCGAGGTACCGTGGTTTATACCGCGACGCAGTTACAGCAGCGAGAACAACGCGTCATACGCGAGGATCGACGTGCATACAGGGTGCGTGTGCGCGCAAGAAGTGCCGGGAGCCGACGGTGGTATCGCTTAGTGGAGAGGGAAGTCCAATGATCTACGAAGGACAGTGAACCATCCACCGTGGCGGACGGCCGAACAAGCAGCTAGGCGGCCAGGTTGCAGAGCCAGGCAATCGGTCGGTGGCGGGCGGGAAGGTGGGGGGGGGGTGGCAGTTTGTGCGGCGTACATATATACTTGTGTGTGTTTGTGTGAAACGTTGTAAGGTCAATGTTTGCGCGTTGCGTGTGCCGCCGAACTTGGCCGTCACACGGTACACATATTAATGCGGGCGGGCGGCCTGCCAGTCGGTCGTTCGGTCGGTCGGTCGGCCGGGTGGTTACGTCACCGCCCGCCACCCCCTTTGACCCTTATCGGGACGAGGGATGTTTTTTTTTCTCTTCGCTCTCTTCTTCTTTTCTCGTTCAGGTGCGCTGCGCGCCACCACTGCAGGCACAATACGACATATTATATACATTCGATTTTTTTCTTCTATCGTGCACACTATTAACGCGGGTGCAGAGGGTGTACGTGCTCACGTGTGTGTGTGTGTGTGTGTGTGTGTGTGTGTGTGTGTGTGTGTGTGTGTGTGTGTGTGTATGTGTGTGTGTGTGCGCGTGTGCGTGTGCGTGTGCGTGTATTCGTGTAGTATAATTTTATGCGCGTATATTGTGTTGAGTACACTTTCGTTCGTTGCGTTGTGCACCCGAATATTTCCATCTGCCGCCCGCAACCGTCGCGAATAACATCAGGTGCGAAACGCGCGCGCGTTTGAGAAATAATATATGCGAGTACGTTTGTTTGTACATACGCGCAACCCTTTCGACCTTTTCCGAAAAACACAGGGTGCTGCTGCTGCTACCCCCGCAACGTGCGTTCACGTAACGACACCCGCGGTGCGACGATTTATACGCGTATACGACGGTCGAAGGGCGTCATCGTCTCTCCGCCACCGCCGCCGCCGCTGCGAGGTTTCACTTTTATTTTCTCGTTCACACACCCGTTTTGTCGTATACCCGCGCTACTATTTGTGTGTATGTGTATAATAATAAAATATTTCGTGTGACCAAGAATAGAAGACAAAAACGCTTTCCGCGGTCATAAAACCACGGGGGTCGACATTGAAATTTTTGAAGAGGAAAAAAATGGTCAGTGACCTTCAATAAGGGTCCAAGAAAGGGAAACGTTGCGTCTGGGGAGATTTTCGGCTCCAAGGCTGATACACATATTATTTATTATACGTATGGCTTTGTTTTTTTTTTTTTTTTTATTTTTTTATTATTAACCTCTTAACCAGGCGAGCACCTAAACAGGTAAGCAACGAAGTTTCACGGTCATCTCTTGTCGGCATTGTTGCCCCGTCAGAAGGTCGACCTCTTCGACGATGACGATTGACTATATGCGTGCGCGTCGATGTCGTCGGCAGCGGAAGGTGAACGCAGATCAGTAGTACGATTTTTTTTTTTTTTTTTTTTTGAAAAAGAAGAATGAACAATATAATTATTATTCTCTGGTTATACCTGAAAAACTACTATACTCTCGTGCGAAGGTCGCGGCTGAACATATGTTTTTGTATTTTTCTTTTGCACCGCAGACGATTATGCCCGAGAAAAGGGTAAAAATCCGCGATAGGGTTGCTGCAGACGGCCGCATCGTCGGGAACGTCCTCTCCCGATTGTTATTTATTTCTCCATCCGGCAGCTGTTGTGCAATACGTCTGCAACAACAATAACACACACCGCTTGTTATATTTTTGCTTTTATCTCCCACACCGCGCGTTCTACATTTTTACTCGATGTAATATTTCGCACATGTCGCTGCCAAATGCAGCACCGACGCGCGCGTATCTACCGTACACGTTTAACGACGTGAATTAGAATTGCGTCGCGGCCGGTGATCTTTCTTATCTAGTAAACCTAACATCGAGGGGTAGTAAATAATAATCGATAATTTGGTGCGTCGGTAGTCGTAAAACCCTCTTATACGCACACTATTTAATGTACTGTATTTTGTGTTACACATACATTTTCGAACGACAACAATCTTGTGCCGCCGCCGGTAGGTGTGCAAGCAGCAGTGTGACTTTGAAACCGCAACGTTCACGGCCAAATTAATCGTCGTCGTATCTGATTGTATAGGAGTAGAATGTCCGAGTAGAAGGGGAAATACCGCGTAGTGTAATAAAATATATATTATTTGATCTCGCTCACACGGTAAATCATACTATTAACGTTGTAGCAGTTACGCAACTAGGGGGGTGGGGTATTTTGGAGGTTGTGACCCCCTCCCTGAACAAATATTGAATACGAGTCTAAATTGTTTTTCCAATACGCATTACGTATAATTAATGGTTAGACAATTTAAAGATTTTACTCGTAAACCTAAATTAACTTTACTACGTTCTCTCCCTACCAAACGCGTTCCGAATTCAAAAAATTTTTACGAATGCATAATAAATCGTGGTCGCGGCGTTCATTTTGCCGTGTGTCCTTCTGCAGGTATTCATTACGTGCTCATTACGTATTTAACCTGTACTACGGTGCATTCGTTACGTACAATACACTGTTATACAGCGTGGTGTTGCATGTTACGTTCCGTTTCCGGACGCCGCGGCCGCGAGTCAGCGATTTCTAATACACCCCGGACGCGATGGTTGATGAGAATTAAACGGGATAATACAGGACATTACGTGCCGGGCCCCGGTTCGACGTACTCCGGACACGTCCTCTGCATATATACACGCGCGCGGAAGCAGATCCGCAGTTGGAGAACTGTAGGTCAGGCTACATTAAGGGGCCACTTATAAGTGTTGAAATCGAATTTTAAATGTATGCCTTGTAACAGATAAACACAATATGATCATTTAACATGCGTTTTTAAGTTTATTCATAGTTATCGTTGAAAACATTAGCATTCGTTTTATTTTATGGAGGACTCCGTCTTACATGGGGTTCGGCATACAGATGTTTTACTGTACCATACATATAACCAGCGGCGTCTTTTGGAGAATGGTTGCAACCGGGGCATTTGCCCCTAGTCTAGCGTTAACTTCGACCTATAGTCGGTACACTTAAAAATCGCGGCTGCTTGTACTCGATCAAGGACGAGTGACATTTAAAACCGTTTGAGCAGAAACACTGTGTCGGTCGTGTACGCGTCCATTTTTTCGTTAGAATTCCAGAAATTTACGTGAAAACTGTAAGACCAGCAATAAAAAATAAATACAATATGTCAACGTGCATTATTTCTAGAATTCGAAACGGATTTTTTCGAGATTATTCGTTTTCACTGCGACTATATTTACGACGTTAAAATCGAAAAAACTTATAAAATAAGTGCCTTGCTCTGGAATTCACGTTACTACAAAAGTATTACATAACAGGTACAACGTTCACGGGTGTCCGTCGCCAGGTTCCCCGTCACTGTGGGGAGTATCACTTGTAACCGGTAGCACAATACCGCACTACGTGGAATTAATGGTTATAACATTTAATATTAAGCACAGTGTGTACAAAAAATACGACGCGGTACTGTTTCGCATAACAGTCGCATATACAACGGCACACGTCTCGTACGTTACAGAAGTCTTTGGCGGCGATGAGACGCGTATCGATTGCTTCCTTAAGTATGTGTATGTGTGTAAACGCGTAAAGTTTACGGTGTGACGGTTGGGGTGCGTCGTGCGCGTGTATACGTATTCACGTTGTAACGGCGCGCGCGTCTGTAGCAGCAGCAGGGAACCCTTGAAAATAAGTTCAGCGTTTAGGGCGCGCGCACCGCGGAAAAGGGTGCAGGACGTGCGGGGTACTCGAGGGACGAAGTAAAAATAGGGGTAGAAAATAGCGGAGACGACGCCGGGGTGACGGGAAAAAAGGGTGTGCTCCGGTCTAGATTAATATACGTGCGCGTGGGCGTGCGCGTTCGTAAAAAGCGCGCGCCCGGGCCGTAGCGGAAACGCGCGCGTTTGATGCAACGCGGACGCGGCTGAACTTGAGCGATCGCGGTCTCGCCTGCATCGGCAGTTACCCTCCCCCTCTCCTGGCACGCCCTACCGTCACCGACTATTTCGACGACGCGTGGTAAACAACCGTCTGGTGTCCATGGCAACACCCCAGCTATATAGCGTTCGTATAATACGTGCGTGCGGGCGTACACACCCTCCTCGTTATGTCACACTGGATATACACACACTCCCCCACGCACCTACCCTTGTAGACCTTTGCAGTCATTCCGATGCAGTACTATTACTATTACTATTATTATTATTATTATTATTATTATTATTATTATTATTATTATTATATTTTCCCCTATTCGTTCATACATTATATGTATGTACATGTACATCGAAAGACGGTCGACCCCTCGGTGAAAATATCGTTTTCCTACGGATTAGGTTGCCGCTGACGGAGAAACCCACCATGGAAAAATAAAACATTTCTTCCTCACTCTCACCCACTCTCTTTCTATCAATCTGTCTTGCTCTGTTCCAAAACGCGAGTGAAACGTACACGCCACGTATTTGAACCTGTATATTGTAATTTCTCTCTCTCTCACTTTTTATCTATCCCCCTCACTCAATTCGACGCGTACTCGAATTTCCCATGCGTCCGATGCCTCGCCCACGCGTACCGGTGCAATTTTTTATACGGTCACATTTCGCGCGGTTGTTGACCGCGCGCCGACACCGCCGACGCAGCTCTATCGTTCGGCGGTATAGTGTAGACGGTAGAAGTACAAGTAGTATCAAGACAGTAGTAGTGGGCGTTTTCCACGTTATTGCAACAACGTTCTCAACTAGCGCATTAAATTATACGGAAACGATAGCGTATAATAACAATGATATAATATTATACTAGCTCGCCGACGCTTTCTGCGCCCGGATCGTAGCAACGCTGTCATCGCGTTGTGTATCCATCTCCATTGGATTATTATCGCTTATCGAACGGCCGTTGTTCACTCGCAAATTGATCGCACACCGCCGTATAGGATAATATAACACCAATACTAGTACACATTATACGTGATCTACGTTATAACGAGGATGTTATTGTTGTTCCTGTACATTGTTTTGATATTATTTTTGTCATTATCGGCTTTAGCGGTTCACGCGTCGTACGTGAAAACCTTTTTATGGGTATCTTGTATACGTCGTCTAAACCCTTGAAATAGTCCCGTGAACGGCGTGCCATGTCCCTTCAACGATAATTCCACCGTACCTCTACGCCTACAAATTATAGCCAATCCGAACAGTTTATACGTCGTGAAGACGACATGACCTCACGGCATCATGAAACGTGTAGCCCTTGCACTTTCTATTTCCGTCCCTTTGCATTATGGTTCGTCCTGTCTCAAGGGCAACGCGATCGTATTAATGGCGCGCAGTTGGGGTAGTCGTCCCGAGCGGTTCGGTCGTAAAAGTCCACTCGATTGTCGTTACGCCACGCCGGAAGAGGAAATCGAGCCATTGGGGATAGCATATTATAATATAAAAATCCATCGTACGGTTTTCTCCCCTTTTCGGACACCGAGGTGTAGACCTTTTTCATGCACTTACTGCAATAGTGTTGTACTATATTAAAAAAGAAAAAAATACCGTCCAATACTGTAGACGATTTTTCAAAACGAGCAGAAATTGATGATTAGACACCTACGATTAAACGAATTTTTGCATTATTTATGTTTCAAAGAACTCCTTGAAACTGGCAGTGTTATAGCTTGTACATTAAATGATTTGTAACCGTTGTACTGGTACTGTAGCGGTAAAGTGAAATGAAAATCTATCCGTAGACGATGTTAAGAATTTAACTCTAATGTTTGTAGACCCGAATCGCATGTTTTATGTTTCGGTGAATTGAATTTTAAACCGAAGATTTCGTATCGGTCAGTATATTATCACCGAAGAATTAGTGCTTTTGGATATTACACCGCGTGACTGTTAAAGTCGAATGATTTTCGACCGTGATTCATTCGTCTCCGTTTCAAAGAACGCGATTCTATAACAATATTTTCTACTTCCTGACGATAACGCGTGCTGGGACGCGCGTTTGGTGGCGCTCTCTAACCGACCGCCACGCAACTACAACGAGACGCGGCTAAACGTCGAACGTTGCGACGGAACGATTTCATCGTGTTTTCCGTCCAATGTCCGTGACGGGGAAAAAAGTAATTAGTAGTAAAAATAAATATAACGAAACCGAAATAACAGTTGATCGATCGGCCGTCACCGGTCTACGGTTATTTTCGCGTTCAAGTGAACGTCGCCGGATCGCGCACACGTGCGTGTCAAATGCGTTGCCTACACGGTGCGCCGTCGGGACGCGAGTGTTGGATAATCATGGGTAAACACGACCGTAATCTATTCGATCGCGACCGAACGGATTATCGCCGATGACGCACGCGTGCGGTCCTTGACGTTTTCTTTCTATTTCACCGCCGAATTCGACTGGTCCGTTCAACGGTCCCGGGTCGTCGATCCAATTCGCGCGCGTTTCTCTCGCGTCGTTTCGCTTGTGCGCCACACGGCAACAACACGCGCATTAACACGTTGTTGTTGGTCACGTGTTTGTGTGCTATACGCAGCACCGCACTCCGAGCGAGGTCGGCAACCTGACCGTTGGACCGTCATTATTATTCGTACGACGGTAATAGTGCAATTTTCCGCAACGATTATTATTGTTGCCCCGGCGTTGCGCGGACGTCCGAACGTGGTGTGCGCACCGCAACCGTCAGAACACTTGCCGCGCTCGTGATGCGTCCGGTTCGTCTTGGCGCGCGTTGTCTCGACAAGGCACCGAAATGATGTACGGGCGAAGCGCGACGGGACGAGAGACGGATAATATTTACGTTTTCCGTGCGTGCGATGCCAAAACTCTTGGGGACGGATGTCGGTCGCCCAAATCATTCGAGGGGCTTCGCGCCTGCCTTTCGTGGAATTCGACCGTCCGTAAGCTTGAGTTTATGTTTTCAAAATGAAATAACAGGCGATAATGTGCACGGCATTTCAGTATTTAACGTTTGGTTGACGTTTTGGCGATAAAATCTGGTATCCGTGCTAAGGAAAACTATTTTTACTTAAGTTACGGCAACAATTGTTTCGGCTAAGTGACCCGGAGAAAAACTCGGGACCCGGGACTTCCTGTTGGCGCCCGGTCGTGACGCGTTTTAGAAGCTCGAAATCGTGTGACGGTCATCCGAAGCGTGTGACAATGTGACACGTTGTACACGTGATCGCGCCGTTTTTACACGGCACGTGCGGACATCAGCTTGGCAAAAGGTGTACGGATTCGCGTGAACACAGACAACGGTCTCGCTGCGTCATTTGCGTGATCACGCGTTCTCCGCCTCTCCGCGGCCGGGGCTGTGACCTACACAGGTGATATGTGGCACGGCCGCCGTGAATCATGACGCCTGTTGTTTCCAAGTTTTTCCAAACGTATTATTTAAGCACACCGTTTGCAAATGGGGTGTTGACTTCGGCCAAGCGTAAGAGAAATATCACTATCCGTTTATCACGCCTCGCGGGAGATCTGTGCGGTGTTTTTCTGAACGTCTGAACGAGTGCGTTCTCTCCAATAATAAATACAGAAACGAACGACGCGAAGTACTCGTAACCCGACGACATACCGCCGCATCGAGAGGTGTCCGTAAATAAATGGTTTCCTTGTAGATTACATAAAATATTATAAGTGTATGCCCGTCATCAAATCTCTAGAATCTCGGCAGTGTTGAACGCGCGCCGTTTGTTCGGTCGCCTGTATTATGTGTTATATGCATAAATAGGTCAATAAACCGAGGCGGCGCAACTCTTTGACCGGGGACGGAGGTTGCATCGTAAAAAAAAAAGAATCATAAAAATATAAACACCATTATATATGTATATATGTAGAGAAAGAATTTGATGTAAGTGGCGGCGAGGTCTGTTACAAAGAATTTCTTAGTGTGCACGTATAGTTCTTTTTTTAAGGGTCTTTCACCAGACGGGGTCATTTGGGTGATTGACCCGAAATTACGTGTGAAGGACAACCGGTCTTGGTTTCACCCCGGTGCAGCGTTTTAGTTATTCTCTTTATGATAATATAATACGTACCTATACAGCCTATAAGTACCTAATGTTTATAATAAGTGCACCGACACATAGTATACATATATACACACGCGTATAGTGTGTGCCCTCCGAAACAAGGTCAAATATGGTACATCGTGTACAACAACGAAAGGGTTGATTGAAAAATAAAACGATTATATCTCCTTGTCATCGGTCGGGTAATATATTCCCTTTATGTGTGGCACGCTGCACAGAACTCGTCTCGCGGAACCTTTGTCGGTGACCGACGACGTGTCTCGGTGTTGCGCTCAGAAGGTCATCGGCAAGTTGATAAATGCTATTGTCAGACGAAGGATTAATGGGCGGTTTGTTTTTTAAGAAAATCGAAAGGACCATCGTCAGAAAAGGAAAATCGAATTACATTTCGAAATATTTTTAACATCCGACCAATAATGTGTGTACATATAAATATATTAAATATGTTGTATTATTACTGTTATTATTATTATTATTTTTTTTTTACTATTATATTATTTACCTCGTCATATGCGTATAATCATTATGTTACCTATGTATTATACACTTTAGAACAGTCGACCATCGACCATCAGCGGTGATCATTAAATGATGAAAACCAATTTATGTTCGTGTATACATACAGACTACACGAGTAATATAATAATAATAATAATAATAATAATAATAATAATAATAATAATAGTAGTATACTAATCAACTGTCAGGGTTTATGATCATATACGGTACATACACTATACATGCATGCGCTATTTAAAATAAAGGATAATATACGTTCTGAGAATTTGAAAATAACAACGACTTAACCCTAAAGAACTATGCTCGTGTGTATGTGTGTACATCGACGATTATTATGAAATATTTAAAAATATATACTTATAAAGTGGTATCATCTTATTTATAATAATAATAGTACACCGACGAAATGCGAGGACAATGTGTTTGAACCGAGATAATATTTCTTGTTGGGTTTTAAAAATCTTTAATCGATACCATTTATTGTAATATTCACACGCGTAACAATATTCGCTTGATTCGCAATTGTTTACCTAGATGACTCTCTTAAACTAGGTCGAAACGTTATGCTCCAACTGATTTTAACTTTGATATTATATAGGTTAATAATATGTATAATACATACGTGTTACATATTATTGAGAAATGATCTGTTTTTGTTTTTTTATTTATCTTTCAAGTCGTTTTACCATTTTGCGCTTCAATATTATACGTGGTGTAGTCCACTTGAAAAATTACACCATATTAGATTTATATTATAATAAATGTACAAAAGTTTCAAATTCAGTTCATGTCGGCAACAATACTGTTTATTATATATATACTTAACAAGTAACGAGCATATGTGTTTCGGTCGTGTCAGTACGAAAATAAAACGATACAGATGCATAATTTCACATGTATATGACCTTTGAAGATTTTCAATAAGCAAAACCTTGGATGATTGTTTTTTTGTTTTTCAATGCATATATTATTATTATACAGCACACGCAGAATAACAAGCGTTCGCGTGTTTTTGCGAGTTTTGTGTTAGTGAGTTGTATTTTGCTCGTTGTGAGAGTATTATGCGCGTGTATTGGAAAACTTACCGCTTATAATATAATTATAATCCAAAGAGACGCAATGTAAACGTGTAAGTTTTTTTTTTTTTTTTTTGTGAACATGTCACGCATCGAATTTCGAGTGTACACATTATACCTACGTAATACGCTTGTTGCAGCAGTATACTATTATCATTATATATATATATATATATATATATATATAAATATAAATATATATTCGAGTATATGCACATGGGACGCCGTACGATACGTTGAACCATTGTTTTAGTAGGACTAAATTCAATGACTCGACTGACATTATTATATACACTGTATACACCGCGTTTGTGTGTAAGTCTGGCATGCTTATAATATTGTGCATGTATTTACTGTAAGTATACAGCGTACATATAGGAATTGCGCGTTTAAAATGTAAAGTTAAAATAAGTCCCGGAAAAAAATACAAAAATATTAATTAATGTTGAGGAGTGGCCGATTTGGTGAACATTCGCACAAAAACGAAATAAAAACAAAATTTATTTTCACTAAACGTAGGTATATATTACAAAATGTATGCACTTGGTCATCTCATATGTGTATGCAATTCGCTGAGGTTTCTACAATAATAACTGCATCGAAAAAGGACAATAACCTAGTCACAATAATAATAATAATAATAACAATAATGTGATGACGAGAGACATCATCTTTAACCGTTGTCATAGTCTATACCGTTACAATATCGTAGACAAGTCTATATATACGAACAAAGAATATATGTACTGAAATAATCTATATATGTCTTGTAATGTGTGTATATTAGTGTTTTTTTTCATTCCAAATATTTTCTCTCATTAGACGACGCGACCTAACTCGTTTCTACGGATGATGTTTTTGTTGTTGTTTTCCGAAAAAAAAAATCCAACCAGTTTTCTAGTACAACGATCTCCATTATATCTCCGTTATTATACCTATATATACATTTATGTATGTTAGTGTCTACGACCGGAGTGCCGTTATGTACAGTCGTCGTACGGTTACTTTTTTCACCTTCGTTTTCGAAACGAAAGTAACGGAGAAATCTCATCCGCGTCATTCCGGTCGAGAGCGCTCACGATCGACTGGGGAAAAGGAAATTTCGCTTTCGTCGAAGGCAGTGACCGCTTTTTCTATCTCTCTCTCTCTCTCTCTCTATCATGCTCATTCATCATAATCTATCGGTTTGATTATATTTTGTCGGGGTGAAATTGGTTTAACGGGTTCTCGTACCGACAATCTTCTCCCGCGAAGAATACCGCGACGGTTTTTTTCAATGAACAATTTTTATTTATTTTTTTTATTTTCGTAAACAAAATTTTTATCACTGTACATAGTATAATACATACGTGTACGAAGAAATCAGAATTAAATGTATATTTTCGTTGATTTCACTTTCTTTTGGACACTAACACACAGCGAATAAGAGGTCAACGTCCTTTGCGTGCCGATTGACCCACATGCGTGCAATATACACCACACACGGTTTTATCAGTTGGGTAAAAATAATAATTATAAAACCAGCCTCGGTTACCTTGGTATAGACGGCGAAACGCACGTAATAAAAAAAATTGTTATAACAATGCATGTATACATACCTATATATTCGTTATATAAACTTGTGTATTGAAAGTCAACATCCGCTATGGTTCGACTTATATTTGGCAACTGTTTACTTTTCAAATATCCTACTTAGAGGCCATGCACCCGTAAACGATTATTAAAAAATGATAAACACATCTTATTACATGATCACCTATTTATAAATATATGCTTACTATATGTGTTAAATACACTTCAATATCTTTATATTTTATACGTGCATTTGGTTCTATGTTAAAAGTTGTTTAACATCAATTTAGTGTTTTTAACAGTTCCACACAAAGTACTGTAATTGCATTTGAATATGCTATTTATATCTAAATATATAATACATATCTTTATAACTTTACTTCCCTCCATTGGCTTTTGTGTACACCCTAATGCATACCGTCTCCAAACCATCTGAACTGTTTATGATTTCATAAAAATTATTAACATATATTTTTATTAAATATATGTTCGTGATGGTAACAATGTTAACCGTGTCCTTGGAATTCGATATTTTTAAACTAAGTAAATTATAATTTTAAGAGTATTTGGTAATTTAAATTCATATATAGACAGGTTATTACAGTTTTCTAAAAAGTTCAAGGGAGTCAAATATATTTAATTATTATTTATACATAATATATTATTATTGTATTGCTCTTTGCATACAAATACGTTTTCAATATTGTTGTTAATCGAGTATAAAATTGTACGAAATTAATTGTAAAGTGCAATTCTTTTTTTTTTTAACAATAATTTTTTTTTAATTACAATCTGTATTTATATGTGATACAGTAAGTAAATTTGATGATTTTTGATTGATTGGAAGGGGATGTCATCCATTGGCAACACCTCGTGGAAAGTTTTTAAAGAGAGTAGGTCCCTATATTAGTTCTTTTTAATGTACCTGGATGGGTTACCTACAATTTGATTGACAATTATGTGCAGTTATGTGAATAAAATATTAACTTGGTTAAATTTACAGGAATCTAATCTAATGTGCTATTGCACAACGCACAAGTTTCAATGCTTATCATCAGTTAATTCGCGATTTAGCAATGACACCATTGTGAATTTAATTTTTTTTATGTGCCATTTTTTAATTAGACACTTCAGAGATAGGCTTATCTGTAACACAAAAAAAAATATGTAGTGTACATTAATAGAGTCAATGACACCTCTTGTCTACTTCACCATTAAAATTGGTCTTAATACAAGTGTTTTTATTTTATTAGTTATGTTTACAAAAGCATTTGAACAATAGGTATATAGGTATGGTGTCGTTTCAGCAAAAATATTTATGAATATTTAAACGTGGTACCATACATAATAGTTTGTCTAGGACACCGTTTTGTATTGAAATTACATATTAAACATTAAACATTTAATCGCTAATTAGTCTATAATAACAAAATTATTATTCATTGATTGGACGAAATGATAAATGTATAACATTCTTTTCTATTATGTATGATATTTCGCAACAGTTTTATAAATTGATTTCATTATAAATGATAAAATGAACATAATATTCTAACTCAGTGATAATCCTAATAACTCTGATTATATAAATTCATATGTTATATTAAATAGGTTTTTTATCAACGTTGTTTTTATTTTATTTTATCGAATATCCAATTGGAAAATATTTTATTGGTACGACTTGAGAAAAATAAGTAAAAAAAATTGGTTTATCTAGCAAACATAAAATACGTGTGCCAAATTACACTCTCACACACGCGCGCACTATACCCACCACCACACTTTGTAAATATACGCAATACATGTGACACACGTCATATTTTATTAAAATTTAAAATAATGTCACACGACGTGTGGATTATTACATTTCTTGCTATCGGCACCTGTCAGTACTTCGCGGTAAACCTTATGATAATTTTTAATGCAATTATAGTATTATAATATACCAAAACGGACTCGTCGAGTTACGGACAGTCGATGAAACGGTTGATGCATTAAATATGTGGCACAAGGTATTTTAAAGGCGCGTATAAACAACGTGCTGCAGCATTGATGAGCTGCGATATCGGTCATGAACTGGATTTCTAAAAATGAAAAAAAATTTAATTCAGAAAAATCGGCCACACCAAAGGAGAGGGCATGATTATAACGTGAAGTAAATAGTGCCGTTTGTTTTCAAATTGTTGACCCGGGTCGTGATGATCGGGGACGGTAGCGCGGGGGCGCGAATGGAAGTCGGTGAAAGTAAAACGACGACCGTTAAGCAAATAATAACACCGGAGTCTTATGAACATTTGTATACGTGTACGTTTAGATGTACCGTTAACGGTGACCGGTGGAAGAGTGAAAGTACATGTTATTGAACTCGCGGGAAAGCGGAGCGGAGGTTTTTTTTTGTATATTCATTTATTTTTAAATATTTTTTCCACACGAGCAGCGGAGGAGAAATTTTTCGAGTCCCGTATTACACTTGACCGTCGCTGCCGCCACTGCTCTGCTGCGTCTCCCGACCGGGCAGGTGTATGGAGAGAGTGAACGTGAGAGAGAGAGAAAGAGAGTGCGAGTGATAGGTGGTGGTCATACGACAACGTCGGTGGCGGCGGCGGACGGCTCCTCGTGTACCGGTACGGTTTTCACTTTCAGTGTCATCTCGACAGCTACACAAATCGGTTCTCTCGGCTAAACAACATCGCACACGTGCGCGCGCGTGCACGTTTTTCGAATGATACAGCAATCTCAAGACTTTGTATACAACAAGCGTTTTATCCGTCGCGTTTTTTTCGGAGTTGTGAATACACATTGCACTCACAGTAATAACGTTTTGTACCCGAAAACGCGATTTCTTTTACAAGGGCGTTTTTCGAAGACATTTGCAGTGCGAGTTCGGTCTGTTTACGTTGTTTGTTTTTTTTTTTATTATTATTATTATTATTATTTATTCTATTCAGTTTTCGCTATCGTCGTCGCTCGAGCGCGCCAGTGTTGCATTCGCCGCAGTGAACGCGCTACGCGTGACGTACAAAAAAACTTTACACACGCGGCTCGTCATTGAGCTTGCGTCGCGTCCAACGGTGAAAACTACATACGCACGTATTCCGGTACGAACTTTTGAGTTACACACGCTCGCGCTGACAAAATGTACCGGATAGACAGGGTGGATGTCTGACGAATAGTCTACGTACGTGTAGCAGATAGAAAACGAAATAAAAAAACATTCCGACTATAAACGTCTTTTGGCAAGTTTCACGCGCTTCGTCATCATGACTGTTATAAATTTCAAACCCACGGATGTTGTCGAGCAACAGCAACGATCGCCGCAGACAACAAGCGAGCATTTGCTGTTGGGAAGAGTATTGGCAGGTAAAATAAAGTTAAAAAAAATAAAAATAAAAATGTTTCGGGCTTCTGAGATTAAATCCAGGGGCACGTTGAAATCAAACGTTCGCGTACATACATATAATATATATATATATATTTGGGGTACGATCATCAAGGGTCGCGTCTAGCCGTGGGAGGGGGTTGATGGAAGTATACGGTGAGCGGGCGAAAAGTCCTCGGCCGCGAGTCGATCTAGGTCAGGTCGTTGCTCTCTCCCCGTGAACCTACTCCCGCACCGCCAACACCGTCACTCCGCGGCATTTGGCCATGAGTTTTCGGGAGAACTTGTGAGTGCGCGTGCGTGTATACGAATTATGGTGTATGCGTGTAGGCCTCTTTGTGTGTGTGTGTGTGTGTGTGAGTTATCGGTGAGCATGTGTATATTATAATCGCATGTGCGTGCGTGTGCGTTTATGCGCGCGCGCGCGTTCGTTCGCTCGAAAGAGGTCAGGCAAACACAACAGGGACCCGTAGGTTATTCAACTCACGAGAAAACTGGGGCAAGATGTTTATTGCGATCGGCCGTCGCGCGAGCACGGTACCGCGCACCCGAACCCTATGACCGGCAGCCGGCCATGGCGCGCGGGTGACGTAAACGCTCGGCGTTCGTGTAAGTTTCGTGGTAACGCTCCCGGGCCGTACCGCGCGCTCACCGGTCGTTCGCGCACCGCACGGTACACCGTTCTAGGACACGAGTTCATTGGCATCGCTGCCGCAGCACGTTCTCGGCTCATGGCGCTCTGGTATTATAAGCCGTCAAGGTGTTTTCAATACGAAATATGTGTGTACCGAAAAATATAAAATAAAAAAATAAAATAACACCTCTTGGCAATTATGTGCTATTTCTCTACCTCTATCTCCCTCGACCCCTTCCCTCCCTTTCACTCTCTCTACCTCATTCTCACAGTTTTGCGAATACACACTCTTCTGATGCTTGTTGCTGTGTGCACTTAAATATTATATATATATTCTTTATTTTATTTGTTTCATTGTCACCTTCGCCGCGTAATCATAACTGTGTTGCGCAACGTTTATCAATACATATGTACGCTCATAGCTCATAAGCATAGTACGAATTTATTGGTTCTATCGGTTTTGGTACACCTGTTTTGGAAAACGATATTTTTTTTGGAAGTCGATGAATTGATATTAGATGAGTTGTGGTTTAAATAGACCAGTAGAAAAGAAGGGAGACTGATCGAAAACCGGTGGAGATGGAGGAGGTGTATACCGCCGTAGATCCGGCGGAACGCGTGAAAAAAGTGAGAGTTCTCCATAACGGTGAAAGTATTATTATTATTTATTATTATTATTTTTTATGTTCGTTTGCTCCGAACCAGTTTCACTTTCGTGTGTAATGCGCAAGAGGTCATCGACCAAAGTGAAAAGTCGGCTAAACCGTTATGAGCACGGATAAGTAGTATATTATGTTGTGTCTGAAAAACTTCTATATTATATATGTATAATAATACAACGTGAATATGAATATATTTATTGGAATGTATTAAATATATAATTAATATACTCACCTATGGATAAATATGTATATAATATAACGTTGAAGTGCGATCGAGATATGAAGATACTAGTATGTAGCGTATTAAGATTTTATTTTATTCTTACATCACTATAGTCGTTATAGTCATCGGGGCATCATTGTCGATCGTCGACGGGACGTGTAGACGACGTTTAAACATTAAATTGGGTCTGCGCCCGATTTTAAATATAAACCTTAGAGGCGGTGGTGGCAACGGTGGCCTTGACGCGATTTAATTTTTTCTATATCGTTTATTCGGTACTTTGTGCATTCGCCGAAGGAGTAACAGTCAACCGTCGCCGACGTTCTTCTCGCACTGTAGATAATAAAATATAATAAGATAAATATAATGTGTCCGTTGCCATGGGAAACGCGTGAATAACGCTCGCCCTTGTGCTCGGGAGCAATGTCCTATTCCGTCCGCTCCCCGGTCCTCTCCCGACCGTCATGACCCGAATATCGGCGGAAAAATCCCAATAAGAATTAAACGCTCGCACGCACGCTTGTTCATATATAACAGCGTATTTGTGTGTGAATTATAAATAAATAACGCGCGCGCGGTGACCCGGTTTTGGCAAGGTGAGATTGTTCGCCTTTTTTTCTTTTTACACAGCTTACGGCCCACTCGATACACTCATACACACACACACACACACACACACACACACACACACACACACACTCACACACACAGACATATACATCTATCGAGCGACGATATAATGATTGTAATACGATGACGTGCGATGATTATTCTGTACGATTCGCTGGTACTACCCTTGACATAGTACGGTCGCAACAATAATATGCTGCTGGACTATATACAATACAGTGTACCGATTACTATTATCAATATCATTTTGTTATCCGTGCATTGTAAAATAATATTATTTGTGTACATATGTAATGTAGTAGCATACCCACCAATAAAAATCACCAACTGCTTCCAATGCTGTACATACGTATACCGCGGTAACCGTGGTAACGCAGCAACCTCGCTGCCGACGTCGACCCCATCCCGTGGTCGCGATGGTAAAGTTCATCAACCCTTTTCCGTGTCACAAGCAGTTTCGCTTCGGTTTATCGCCACTGGGAGGCGCTGCCACCGCCGTAACAACACCCCCACCGCCGTCACCTTGTATAATATATACGCTCCATAATGTACACAACAGACTCTGCACCGCCGACACCCCTCGTCAGAACGATCTTGTGTATGCGGGTGACCTGGGCTTATGAACTTTGTGAATAGTACACTGACCTCGAAATGATTTTATAAGAAATTTATATACATTTTCGTATTTATAGTTCGGACAGGTTTATCTTTTTTGCACAAACACCGACACATTACTTGTTATATTATAATACATATATAGACTCATCTTATCATTCGTGATGTTTTTCACACACCGCCTGCGGGTGACGTTCGTTACACATTATTCCGTCACGAATTTTTTTTTATATGCCAACGGTTAAAAAAAAATATTTGTTATCAAGCTGGTAAAATAATAATCATAATAACGAAGCCATGGGATTTACGTTTTCGTGTCAACATCGCGTGTTTAATCTGTGTTTATATTATAAAATGTTATGCACTAACATTAGTGTATGCTGGCAGATAACGTTTTTAAACACGCCTTTTACGCTAATCGGACGAAGGCAAAGAATAATGAGTAGTAAAAAATAATTACAATTGTAATGGTCGTTGAGTTAGACTTTTAGTATTTTTCCGATAAACATGTGAACATGTTTTGCCAATATCGTTTTAGACCAACTCGCGGGCAAATACAGTGAGGTGCGTTCACAATTAAAACCACGATCGGCAATGGCATAAGATTACGTCCAAGGTAAACTTTGATTAATAATTTTATTTTTTCATATAAAAATATGAATACACAGCATTAGTCCCTTTGAACTTAGATCCAATAGAGTAACGCTCTTACGAATGAAACCCCCGCGACCCACTCCGCACACCAATAGCGGCGAGTAAGGGTGTTTTTACGCTTTTACGTGTGGTACGGTGGCCAGGGGCGGTGTGATGACGTCAACAGCGAGTGCGCACGAGCAGCAAATCCTTCAGGGATTATACCGTTTTGGTCCCCTCTGTTCGGCTGCGGTAACCCTGGAAAACGCGTGAAGGACATTGACCCTGCCACCGAGCGCGCCCGGCACGCCGCCTCAGCGGTCCCCGCGTAATCATAGCACACACACACACTCGCTTGCTTACACGTAAACACTTTGGTAAACACATATACAAACACAAGCAGAACGCTTCGGGACGCTTCGCAGGCACAACGTATAGTAGGTGTGTTGACGTCGACGGGACCCGTATAAGTCTACCGTTGTTAGATTATATTATTAAATTGCAACCATACCGAAAATAATTATTCCTCATCGCTTTTTCGATCGAATCGTCTTTCCATCGTTGTCTCAATGATCGGTCACGTCGAAGACGATATAACAGCGGGAGATGCGATGAAACAGCAAGGTAAGGGTGCGAAATAAAATATAAGATTTTTATCAATAAACAAACTTCAATTGCGATTTTCAATTTCGATTTCTATATCATAATCATAATCTAGATTTTTTGATGAGAGGTGTCCGCTTGTTACGTATACTGTAATTTGTTAAATTTTTTTTAAAAAAAGTTTTTAATAGTAAAATTTTTAAATTATATAAATTTTTAAGGTATTTAATATTTATTATATTATTAAATTCAAACCCTAAGTTATTGTCAAATGCATCAATGATTTCTGGCTAAACTGAAATAAATATTATATATATATATATATTTATATAAATCACATTTATTTTTAGAAATTGTCAAATGCTGAAATGTTTAGATGTATTAAAAAGTATTACACATTTCCATATCACAAATTTTGAATTACAAAATCTAATCGTATCATTTTTCGAGTAAGCTAATGTATAAGATTCATTTATAGAAACTACAACTTCACAGTGAATATTTTTTTTTGTGAATTAAAAAAAATGCTCATCAAATGATCATTGAACGAGATTTCTATAAATACAAGGGAGATGTCCAGACATCCAAATCAAGCCCTTAGGTTCCTCCACTGATTATCATATTCCCGCAAACACGTAACCACGTCGTATTGTTACGTGTCATTTGAATAAATGTATTCATACGAATTTCAGGATTTATTTTTGTTTGCAGTAAGTCGTTATTAGGCGCGAGATGATACCTATTTGTAAACAATAAAAAGCACAAATCCTTTTTTGTTCTTGCGTTACGAAATGATATTCGTTTATTATCTCTCGGATACTCGAGAAATGTATTCTATTTATACACACACGCACACACTAACGTATGTATATAAGTTAACGTATAATAAATACACACAGTCGAACGGTAATGATCGCGTAACGATTATGTGTGTGTACAACAATATCGGAGTGCGCGTGCGGTGTATACGTACGGATAAATAAATGCGTGAAAGACCGCGGAGGCGATCATTGTTTTGCGCTGTATATCAATGCCGCGTGCGTGTGCGTGTGCGAGTTGTGCGTTCGAGCGCCAGTGTGTGTGAGTGCGCGCGAAAATGGGCCGGCGGGCACATGCGCAACAGTATTGAGCGACCAGACACAGACTCACTCAAGGCCGCGTTGACCCACAATCGGGCGCGCGGTCAACGACCGATCCTTGGGCCGCTTCGCGCACCGCACCGCCCGCCATCGTCGATCAGCGCCCGCCGTGTCCGCCCGCCGACGCTTTATTACGCACTCATCGATCCTGTACGTACGGCGGCGGCCCAATTCGCGGTATATCCGTCGTCCCCGAGCGCGTTCAGCACCAAGGCATTCGGGAGCTCGACTGAGCGATAAAACTCGCAACAACGATAATCGGTTCGCCTTTTTTTTTTTTTTTTTCGTTTTTTTTCTAACGGCAATGTATTACTCATTGGAAGAAGGGGGAGGAAAAAATAAAAACGAAATCTGAATTAATAAGCGTCTCTGAAGGTTCTTTCTGTAGGGTCTTTTTTCGAGTGACGATATCTTATACCGGTGTAGAAACATAATATTATAAAATAACGCGACACCCGTTACAGACGGATTACGTTGTACCTATATGTTAGGTTATATGCGTATATATGTGTTTGTATTGTTGTATTAAAATATGTGTACCGCGCGTCTGGCGCTGCTATAACTAGGCTGTGGGCCAACTATATATGTATATATATATATATATATATTTATATATAATATTATTTTATATTATAATTTTGCACTAGCGCCCGGCATGTACGCGAGCGGCGTGCGCGCACGAGCAAGCTGCCGCCCGAGAGTTGCTTGACCTGAGCGCCCGGCCGCCGCCGGGATCAGTTCAACGGCCCACAAGTAGGTCATGACTGTAACCGTGTCGCTACTTACGTAACGGCCTCAACAGCTCGGCATCATATGTGTGTATGTGTGTGTGTGTGCGTATATATATATATATATATAATATATGCGTACTATATTCGCAAAGCGAGTGTGGCGTTAAGCTCACCCGCTAGGGATACATTCACACATTTGTGTGCGTCATTCCGGTTCGTCATATAATGTCAAATAATTTCGTTAGTACCGATGACTTATGATGTTTTAGTCGACATCGTTGATTAACTTTATTATCGACCGTGAGGTAATTAATTAATTAACTCATCTAACCTGTTAGATCCACTGTAACCCTCTTACGGATAAGTTTATAATACGTTACATTAAGACGCGTGGGTGGATAATATAGATATCGTTGAAATTGTATTATACGACCCGTGTGTATAAAACCGCTTTTGAAAATTATTACATCCCAACCGTTTGGGTATGTAACACAATTACATGATTATTACAATGATGATTATGCATTGGGTTGGTGCGAAAATATGTGTAATGCGTTTGAACGACGATAAACAAACGCGCGATTGTCGAACGATCTATGCTAGTGGAAGGGGGAAGGGGGTCTCTGTACCTGGATTCTAGGACGAGTTGGCTAACGCGAGCGGTGTAAAAAACGGTGGCGGCTGTGGCGACGGCGACTAGGGTACCGGAGAAAGTGCAACGGCCTCTCCTCGCGTAACACAATGCTAATGGGTTACGGCAATCTCAGGTTATCGAACCGCCGCCACCGTATGTGTAATTTTATTTATATTTTATTATAACTTGACACACATTTCAACACGCGTCCGAAGGACAACCCCTAGAGATTTTAGGTTTTTATCGATAATATCTCGACCGTCAACAGTTTTCGTTCTTTCACAAAACTTACATAAATTTGTAAAAGAGTATATCAGATGTTGTACATTTACATTAACTATATATAATTCGCAAAAGTGTTTTAATGTATTATATGATATAATAGGGTCAAATCCTCAACGGTATATTATAATATATTGTATTGGTGGTACATATATGCATATATATATATATATATATATATATATATATATATATGTATATATATGCATATATACATATATGCATTCATTAGTCATTTCGCAGAATGTACATAATATGTACACGATAAACAATGTATGTATATTATGTTCCGCATTTGTGAATTTATTTTGCACTATGAAGTCGTTGCCGTTGTAGCTGTTGCCGGACGTTAACCCGTACGACGACCCGTTTTTGAAAACAAAAGAAAAATAATTTGCCAACTACTATAGTTGAAAACATATTACATTAAATATCTCATCATGTATAATAAACAGCAATTATATTTATGTGTATGTACATATTATTTTGTACTGCAGTGTTATAACACACACACATACACACATATACGTAATTATACACACATATAAAGACTTGAACGCCCAGCAACCATAGCGGCAAAATATCCTCCGACCTTCGGGTCGCCGGGTAACTGAGTCAAGGTCGATGAACCTGTGCACCGCCGCCGCCGTGGGCGTGTACTTACCACCAATCCGAGAGCGTCCGTCGGTGCGGTATCCCTCACCCGACTCCCACCCTACAGCTATATACATGTTAGTTATATTAACACCACCCTTACTCAGCACTACCACCCCCTATATTTATTTAGTTGTTATAATTTTTTTTTCGTCACCCTTATAGTGCGATGACTTTTTTCATCGTTTGCCCCATGTCTACGGGTCAGTGATTTCTGGACACTCATCAACCGAGGTTCCATGATGCATTACTACGATAGCTCTACGATAATTTTTAAATACCACCGCGATTCCGACGAGTTTTCCGGTTAGATATAGTCGATATAGATCTCGTACGATTTCAGCGCATTAATAATTATTTTGTCATAACGTTTTTTGTACCTATAATATTAATAATAGTCATTATGTGATAACTTCGAACTAGTTGATTTTTCAAAATATTTATTTATATTTTGTTCTTTTTCAGAATTTGACGGGAACACGGTACTGTGCCGAGTATGCGGCGACAGGGCATCCGGATTCCATTACGGCGTACACTCATGCGAGGGATGCAAAGTGAGTAGACGCGTTTTGCACCTCTATTACAATAATAACAACAAAGCACGTATATATAATACAGTGGTACACGCGTAACGCGTTACTGCATATTATATTATACACGTGTGTGTATTATGTGTTTACTTCTATACGACGCGTATATTGGTGTATGTATGTGTATGTATTGCGGTACGAGTGTTTAATATTTATGCGGATAGAATAATATACACAATAGGTAGATAGGTTTTTGAACTCGGCGGTTCGCTGAACCCGTGGGGAAAGTACGCAGTAAGTGTACGTTTTTATTATGTACATATAGGAGTAGTAGGAGGAAGAACGAGGTGACGTAACGGAGTGCGTGCGTCGCGTCTTCGGCAGCGGCGAAAGTTCTCTCGGACCGGTCCACTTTCTTATTCACTTTCTTCCGGTGCCTTCGCCGCCACCACCTCCTCTACTTGCGCACACCGTTACATGTAACTAACTGTTACTAGCTAATTATATAAAGAAAAAAAGAGAAAAAAATAACAATTTCAACAATAATCACGAAAACAGCTCGTTTCCGCTTAATATTCCAATATAGAAGAAAAAGTATTATAATCCTACCCGATCGGATATTCTTTGGCTTCCGTTATTTCATTTATGTTACTATAATACCTTGCGCCAGCTCGATCGTACGTGATCACGGCTTATAGAGCCTGCGGCTCCTGTTCGCCAATCGAACTGCTTCGAACAAAAACATATCGAAACGGTAATAACAAATAATAATAGTTGTAATAATAAGAATAATAATAATAGTAATAATATCACAATAATAATAATAATCGCATGTCGCGCGCGCCACGGTCTTATATATCTAGCCGACGGGTTATTGTTACGTGTGCGCAAGCGCGCTTCAGTCCATTGTCTTTTGTCATTCGGTCGCATTTTATATACATCGTGTGTGTTGAAGATTTGTACCGTTATCCGGGCAGTGCGCGCATGCGGTGGCATTTTCGAAGGGCATGCGACGGCGACAATGCCACGTCGTACATATTGTACGGGGCACACTTGGAGGGCCAAGAAAAAGGGTTGACATTCAGAAAAAATACGCGGACGGGTGGTCCGTCCAGGGCTACTATACTGTCATAAACAAACGCCTTGTACAATTTATACGTATTGACTACTTGTTGTCGCCGCTGACCTCACCGTAGGTGTGCTCTCAAGGGTTGTGAGTCCCGTTAGCCTTTTTTTATTCTATTATTCGTGTATACGGACGCGTAATCATTTGTGTTCCTTTGGCGTAACTGTAAAAATGCGTGCGCGCATAAACGTCTGTATGTTTTTAGAGCTCTTTCTATAAAGATTTATCGCGGTCCGAGTATATATTGTGTACCATATATGCACGTACGTCCGTCCTCGATGTGTATAACGATTGCGTGTTTTATTTATTATTATTTTTAACCCTATAAAACACGTCATCCCGATCGACCGTTGTCCGTACGGCCACGCTTGCAAACAACGTTCTCTCGCGATTCGGAAATTCCCGGGAGTTATGAACTGGGCGCCGCCGCTGTAGCGCCGTGCCGAGTACGTTGACACCGCGCGCCGTCATCGGCCGCCGTAACCTGGGCGGACTGGGTATTCGTGATGAAATTAGGCCGATGTGACGTCATAGGCCAATGACTTTTTGCCTGGCCAACAAACCGCACACACACACACAATCGTGCACTCGCGCAGTGTATCTCGTTATACTCTAGTATTATACACATCATTGTGTGTGTGTGTGCTATTTGCATGTTTATTAACGGATCTGTGTTTGAGTATAATATATTTGCGAAATCATTTTTCATTCGTCCTGCACAATCGAGGTCCTCGACCGGCTCGACCTATAATATTTTCGTCCAACGTCGGTTCGATAGGATATGTTATACTGTTAACAGCATATTATAGTTGTTCACGAGCCACCCCGTCGAGGTCATAATTTTGTAGTGTTTTTTTTTTTTTTTTGTTTTTAATCGTTACGGTTTTAGGTCAATTGACAATTAAATTGTTGTCATTCCCCACGTACGGCGGTTACGGAGAAGCGCGCGAACAAAATTACATATACGAAATTATTATGGTAGATCGAATTTGTCCTTCGTATATTATATTTTTTTCACTCGACACGTATAGATAATCCCCTCGACGCACTAATAATATTCGAGTGCCGTTTGACCTGTCAAACGTTGCGGTCGTTACAATGTAAGTACATGTGTGCTATGTTTACGCATGCTAACAGTTTAATTCGTGCAATCTACATTTTTTTAAATTCTTTATCTCTATTTCTCTCTCTCTCTTTCATTTTAAGTACCCGAGTTTCATAGAAATTCTCGAACACGCACGCAGAACACAGCAAATAGCCGCAGTGTGCACAAATATCGCAATTACAAATTATTATTATTTCAAATGACGATAGAAAATTACAATAAATATCGCACACTTATAAGAACGTCTAATTTATATATATATATACGTCTTGCGTGTGCGTTGCAGAGTTCAATGATCGAATATCGCACCATATTATGATAACAATTATTGTGTATGTACATCTAATTTCCGTACATTGTAACGAGACCAGTGTCGAGTGGTGTTCGAGGGCCTAATATGCGTATGTACCTCAAAGTTGACATGATTTCGATAACGTCGGTGTAAACGAGGGGGTCCCGCGATCCAACATGTAGCCCGTCCGTTCGTCAAATAAACAACTAGTGAACACCGGGCACTCGCGAAATTTGTAGCAAAATAGGTGTTTACGTAAGGTGTCCGATCTGACCGGCTTTTTTTTTGTGGCATAACAATTGCGTGTCGTTAATTTTAGTTTTTCGGACCACGCGCGTTTTAATAATATTATTATTATTATTATGTATGCGCGGTGAATGCGTATAGGTCATAGACCCAACGCGTGGACAGCCGTATATATATATACGTATATTAATAATATTACTAACGTGCAGAGATGTGTCCAGTACTATTGTTGTGCGGTAAACTCTGTGAACCGTATACGTACACATATTTAATACTCGCTGCAGCGTATTAGGCGAGGGCGGGTGACGGTGCAACGGACTTACGGCGTTGCAATGTGCAAGCGGGGGAGCCGAAAGGGTTATTAGATGTGCGCGCGGATAACTTGCACCGTTATGTACTTTTACTTGTGATAATAATTGTTTATCGTGCACCGCCACGCCAACCTCCCCCTCCCCACCAAGTTGACGGTTACAATGTACCGCAACCGCGGTCGCGCTGCATCTCATCCGGCGTCATACATAACGGGCCCGTCGTCCAGGTACACACAGGTTGCATACAGGTGTACGCTGGTAGGTGGGTTGGAGGTGGATCACGTTGTAGCGGAGACGTGTGCGTGCAGTTTTTTTTGCACCCGCGCCTGCCACCGCCGCCGCACTCCCCGCCACACCGGCAACCACTCCTCCTTGTTTTCTACACGACGCAGTGGCGCACGAAGCCGATAATAATATTACATATATATATATATATACACACGCCAAGGCGCATAATAATGATAATAATAAATAGTACATAAAGTGTGGAGGTGGTGGTGGCGGCGGTGTTACGGCGACGGTGAGTTTAACGTACCGCAATTGGGTCATCGCCGCCGCCGCTGCCGTCGACCGGCAGAACCGTCGCGCGCGCCAACCGGAGTAGTGTAGCGCACGTATTGGGAGTAAAGCGTAAAGCGACGCAGTCGTAACCAGTCAGCGACAGCGTGCGTGCCGTGCGCCCCATCCGTCGTCGAGAAGCGTTGCGATAAAAAACCACCTGCGATTTTAGATGATTTTTTTTTTTCTGTTCTAAACACAAATGTTCAATACTCAAGTACTTACGGTCGAATAACTCGGATATTATTCGAGTCGGGAAACGTTACGAACGCAGTTAAATTATAACCGCCGTTTGCTGGGCAAAGGAGATATATTATATAAACATACGTCCGTCGGTCGCACCCCGAATCTTTATACGCATACATACATCATACACCGATAAATACGTACACACATACGGTCACGTTATGCCGCCCATCTGTTCGGAAAAAACGTTGTCCGTGGCGTGTTGGTGCGACGGTCGCGATTCCGGCGCCGAGTCCAGCGCGGCCGCGGATACGGACGATTCCGACTGCAGCACGACCAGTTCGACGATTAACAACAATAACTTTACATCGACCACCGATCGGTTACAGGGATTTTTCCGCCGGAGCATCCAGCAAAAGATCCAGTACAGACCGTGCACCAAGAACCAGCAGTGCAACATATTGCGGATCAACCGGAATAGGTGTCAGTACTGCCGGCTCCGCAAGTGCATCAGCGTGGGCATGAGTCGAGACGGTGAGCATACATTTCTATACCACTATGTACACTCTTGCACTTAACATACCCGAGAGTTATATATCCCGTCCGAGTACGTGCTCTGCAATGTCTGGACTGTCCCTTTTTCGAATATCGAGTACGAGGTCGTCGTCGTCGAAAGCCAACGATTTTGTTTAAAAGTTATTGCGTTATTATTTCGTTGTAACGCTGCATTACACCCCTTGAATGACACCGTAGCCCAAAACTTTCACGATAGGTCACTGTTATTATTTATCGCACATGATACCAATGACTTATCCGAGTAGTCCACCCGACCGATTTAATCAATCTTTACAGCTTAACCACCCAACCGTTTTTATCAATCATTACCACCCAGCGTATAGTTTTGGCGGCAATCGTAACACCATAGCGTACGCAACACCCCTTCCACCGTAGCTATGCGTTCGAGCACCGTACATGTTTCACATTGTCACGCGTCTGTCGTACAACGTATTGTAAACATCATACACCCGACATATGTGTCTCGTCAATTCGCATAAATCCAAATAGATAATATTGCCTGTGTGCCGCCGCGCGTACAATGTGTGTTATGTGTGCGCGCGTGCGTATGTGTGTAATCGGTCAATGACGTAACGCCGCCGAGTGGTTTATTATGCACAAAGAACGGTCGCAATGACCTGTTTTTCAGCAGTTCGTTCAACTCTCGATGTCGATGGCCGCCCGCACCGCCCGCCCCGTCGCAATCCGCTGCACAACAACCGCCGCCAACCGATACCGTTCACTCGGCGGCGGCCACCGCTTGATTGACGTTTCGTACCAACACTACTGTTGTTACAATTAACAATAACAATAAACGATATTCGTGAAAACTTTTTCCGAGAGAAAGCCGCGGTCCAGTCCTTGACTTCGCTCAGACCTTTTTCTCAACGACGAATTTCGCGATCGATCGTCTTTTTCATTTTTTTTTTTTTTTTTTTTTTTGATCAACGAACCCAAAACCATTTGGAAAACATCGCGCGACTTTTTTTCTCCGTTTTCTTCGATATTCGATGGTAACATCCACGGTTGCCCGGTCGTCGAGAAACGCGATCCGCGCGGTGAACGGCACCGACCTCTAACGGTGTATCAGAGCACCAGCACCTGCAAACCAGCCGCTAGATAGCGGCACCAATGTGCGTCGCGGCGGATCACATGGCACAATAATAATAATGCATAATTGTCGTTTCGAGCTTACGGGTTATAAATATTATTGCCGACCGTGTGGCATTATTTTCAAAGACAACACGCTTAACAAACCGATCGCTTTTACAATAACGATAAAGTAACATGACGAGTAACCGACCTTGTGCTGTTGGCCGCGCACCACCACCACGCGCGGTACACACAGAAACATATTACATCGGTCGGCCTCGACATAATCGTCCGCGCGCGGCGGCAACAGATACCACCGGAATAAAAATGCAATCGAATAATATGTTAAAAATTATTGTTGTTGTTATCGGGACGTTGGTTAGTCGGTGTTGTTTATTTCGACTGACGCGGAAAACGAAACGATAAGCGAACGCTACGCAAAATCGTCGTGGAACGGCGCCGTTGGTTTCGTACGTACGAGGCGAAACTAATGTTTTAATGTTGTGCACCCACGTCACGATCGTTTCGTCTTGTTCACGTTTGATCGTCGTTTCCACGAAAATGCTCGCTGGTGGGCGGATTTCGTGGCGTTTGCGCGCGATGCTTTTCGCGCGCGCGGCCGCACGCACCGTTTCCAAGTTCAAGGGTACGCGATTAACAGGCGCACCGATGCGGATCGCGGCGACGGTGACGTGGGGGGGGGAGGGCGACCGTGCCATCTCGTACCCGCCGCCGCCGCCGAACCTCCCACTCTTCTCGTGGTATGCCCGCGTCGCCCGATCCCCACCATTCACGCCGGGCGCCGAATCGAACGCGGCGGCGGCAGCCGCCGCCGCCGCCGCCGGTGTGTGGCCGTGAAACCCGCTCATTGTGATCGTGAACCGCGTACGCTCGTCCGGTCGTCCGGGAAATGCTGTCGTCGTCGTCACAGCCGCGTGCCGCAGTGTTGTGCGTTTGATGATCTATCGTGGTGCATCGTTTTCCATGTTTGTTACCCCGCGGACGAAACGTGTTCCGTTGTTATCGTAATAATGACAGTGTCCGGCGCATCATCATCATCATCGCGGCATTCCGTTGTTTCTCCTGTGCGATCGATACGGTAGTAATACGATAACGTACACGAACCGAGATCGCAAAGACGCGCAATACGAACCGCTCTTCCGGACAGTATTTTTCCATTCGATTTTTACCATACCCCGCCGAAGACTGTTCGTTACCAGTCGAAAAATGAGTGAAGAGTTACCCATCCTAAAAGCCATTCTAAACGGGGTGTTACGTTACCCATACGATTGTACGTACATTTTATGTTGATATTCTATTTTTATATCAATTATTTATTTAATTTTTTTTTTTCGCTTCTCCGTCGTTCGTGATTTCCCAAGAACAGCCAGTGCGAGTTTTTTTTTTTGAAATTATTTTTTCGGGGCCACGCTTTCGTCGAGACAACGCGTGGCGGCAGCGAAGGCGGCGTCCCCTCTCACTGCGTAGCGTGTTGTGCGCGGCGCGCGCGTACGCTTACTTTCTAGACAACCTCGGTAAAAGTGAAATTGTGTACCAATTTCTCTCTCATTCGCGCCCCCACGACGAACGTCGACGACCCACATCTCATAGGAACCGCGCACGCGAAAAGAAAATACGACTACTAAATAAATAGTATACTTTTAACGACGGTAATAATAATAATAGCTATAGTATAAAGTATATTTTTACCATCATTATCGTTTTACTTTCACCGTTTCGTCGTTGAGAGTTTTCTTCTTTTTATTTCTCGTCAAATCGCCTACACACTTACGCACACGCATACCTGGTTACGAAGTTGTTCGAATCGATTCGCTCGACTCGTTTCAAGGGCAATACGAGTCAAGGCCACAAGAAATCTCCCCTTCTCCGGGGGTGGTAGATTTTGGTGAACATGCGTGCGTGTGTGTGTCGGTGCGTGTAAATTTGACAGCGGCGTGCGTGTGTGTTCGGTGGTCGCAGCCGCCGCTGCGAAAGGGACAGTGCGCAGGATATTTGCCCGGCACCTGCTGCTACAGCCGCCGCCGCCGCCGCCGCCGCCGCCGCCACCTATACGGCTGCTCGTTTTATCCGTACGCGGTATAACACCGCCGCCGACGGGGCCGTAGTGTAACAGTCGCGCGCGTTCACGACGGTCGTCATCAATATGTTAGCCAAATGCGATTCGACGACAAAACGTACGACTAATGACCTCTTTTTATTTTTTTCTATTTATTTTTCATAACATTACACATTTTTCATTCGTTCCTCATAATAGTTTATTGTTTTGTGCCTTCGTTATTATTTACATTTTTTGATTGTATGTTTTCATGTGTCGTGTTAATAAACGGTTTTTTTTTTATTTTTTTTCACAGCCGTACGATTCGGCCGTGTGCCCAAACGGGAAAAGGCTCGTATATTGGCCGCCATGCAGCAGAGCAGTAACTCCAAGTGTCAGGAGAAGGCCGCCGTGGCGGAGCTAGAAGACGACCAGAGACTTGTTGCCAGCGTGGTCAGGGCTCACCTGGAGACCTGCGATTTCACGTCGGACAAGGTCGCGCCCACGTTGGCCCGAGCCCGCGAGCAGCCAAATTACACGTTGTGCCATCCGACACTGGTGAGTACATCATATTATCTCGTGTGAATCGGACGCGGAAAAATCGTCATGTCTTAAAACGCGCGCACAGTAGAATAATATTTTGACATTATTATACTCGATTGGCGTTACGAACGCGTACGCGCGCGCCACGGTGCGTCCGAGTCTCGCGGCGTCCAGGAAGAACCTTGGAGACGTGTTTTTGTACGTTAATCAACAAGGTCTATGATGTACATTATAATATGTACGTATAGTACTGGACCGGTGTTGATATTTTCGTAATAACATGGTGCCGTGATTAATTATTACAATTATTATTCCGTGCCTACGAGTAGACCGTTCCACACGCGGTGATGATTGTTGGTTTTTTTTTTTTTCTCTCTTATTGACACGTTATTTTCTCGACCATCGGCGCTTCATAATGTTCCAAACAATATTTAATTGTTTCGCTTTTACCGGTGTTTCTCTTTTTTATTTTCTCCGCGCGCACGCCGCCGCCGCCGATACCGCGGGAAAAACAACGCACACAATTTCTCCGCGCACGCGTCCTTGGCCTTGTTGCCGCCGAAATTTTCTAAACGACTTGTAAGCGACGCACACGTTATTATTTTAATGTGCTCTCGTCCGCCGCGACCCCTTCACCCGTGCGCGCCTAATACGTTCACGCCACTTGTGCGCGTAGTGGCGTTCGCGGTTCAAACGCGCACGCGCGCGCCAATGCTGTCTGTCGATAACCCGATACACTCTTATTATGTTTTATTTAATACGTCTTCGCGTCGCGTGTAATCGTTTTTAATAACGTCGTCGGCCTTGACGAGGCAACAACCGCCGACGATGCTCTCAAGGCCGCGAAAAATAAATCACATTTCACCGGGTACTCATCCATTTTGTTTTATTTTCCCTCTTCCCAGGCTTGCCCATTGAACCCGAGTCCGCGACCCGTCACCGGGCAACAAGAGCTGTTGAACGACTTTTCGAAGCGATTCTCGCCTGCTATACGCGGCGTGGTCGAGTTCGCCAAGCGCATACCTGGTTTCGGGTTACTCGCCCAAGACGACCAGGTGACCCTGCTCAAAGCCGGCGTTTTCGAGGTGCTACTCGTCCGCTTGGCCTGCATGTTCGATTCCGAGGTAAGCGTCGTCGTATAATAACAGCTATTGTCTTGTGTTCGTTGTATATATTATATACGTAATATGTATACGTTACACGTATAGCGTGTCACGGTTTTTTCGGCGTATACTGACCTAGTTTTTTATTCCACTCTTTGTTTCGCGCAGTGCAACAGCATGGTGACGCTCAACGGTCAAGTGTTGCGTAGAGAGTCGGTGTGCGCGTACTCCAACGCGAGATTCCTCACTGATTCCATGTTCGAATTTGCCGAGAGGTTGAACGCGATGCGACTAAACGATTCTGAGATTGGCCTGTTTAACGCCGTCATCGTGATCGCTGCCGGTAAGTGTTTATATTAAGCTATATTGTAATACATGTTTAGCCTTCGGGACATTTTTTCTTTTTTTTTATGGGCTCGTAGAATTATTTTCTTTTCAAATCGAACTCGCCCATTCGGTTTATTGGTTTAACAAGTTTACGGGAAACGCTAATAATATTTATTTGCACGCAATCGTTCGAAATATCCGCTAAACGATACTTGTCGCTCATTTCCGTTGGTCAGTCATATTTCTCGCCACCCTCGCACCACATCCCGCCCGTTTACGCGTGAATAAAACGACGCTCACACTAACACTCGCTCTCAATACATATCGGTGCGGAGAAAAAGTTTCTAAGGAATCGGTTTTTGTTTTGTCTTTTCCGAACAGATCGACCGGGCTTGCGCAACGTCGAATTCATCGAACGCATGCACAAACAGTTGAAGAACGCCTTGCAATCGGTGCTCATGCAAAACCACCCGGACCGACCTAGCCTTTGCCAAGAGCTGTTGAAGAAGATCCCGGACCTGAGGACGCTCAACACGTTGCACTCGGAGAAACTGTTGGCGTTCAAGATGACCGAGCAACAGAACCAGCAGCAACAGCAGCAGCACATGCACGAGAACCAACACCAAAACGGCATGGGAGGCGTGTGGAGCATGATGATGAACGGCAGCGAGGACTTCAACAGGAAGAGCCCGAGCGAAGAGGCCGGTTCGTCGTCGTGGTCGGATGAGACGACCTCCGTGGAGGACATCAAGAGCCTGGCCATGTTGGACGAGGTGAAGAGCCCGCTCGGCTCGGTTTCCAGCACGGAGTCGGTGTGCTCGGACGAGTACCACCACGGTCCGAGCAAGCACGCGGCCAGTGCGCCGCTGCTGGCGGCCACGCTGGCCGGCGCCGTGTGCCCGATCAGGCATCACGCGGCCGCGCCGTCGACGGACGAACACCACCAGGTGATCGTGAGACCGATGTCGTGCCGGTACCAGCGCAAACAGGACTCGCCCACCGACTCCGGCATCGAGTCCGGCACGGAGAAGCTGGACAGGCCGATACTGCACAGCGCGCCCACCTCGGTGTGCTCGAGCCCGCGGTCCACCGTGGACGACGTCATGATGGTGGCCGACTCGCACCCGCCCGCCGTCGAGGACATGCCGGTGCTGAAGCGCGTGCTTCAGGCGCCCCCGCTGTACGATACCAACTCGCTGATGGACGAGGCGTACAAGCCGCACAAAAAGTTCCGGGCCCTGCGCGGCGCCAAGGACTCCGCGGAGGCCGAGGCCGTGCGGCCCGCCGTCCCGTCCGTCGGCACCACCCACCACCACCTCCACATGCAACACCTGCAACTCGTCCACCCGCACCAGGACCAACAGCAACAGCACCACCACTCGCCGCAGCTGCGCCACCATCTCACGTCGTCCTCGCTGTCGAGCACGCACTCCACGCTGGCCAAGTCGCTGCGCGAGACGCCCAAAATGACCGCGGAGCAGATCAAACGCACCGAGGTCATTCACAACTTGATCATGCGCGAGGACACCACCGGGTCGGCTTACCCGCACCAGCAACAGCAGTCGACGCCGCCGCCGCCGCCGCCGCCCGCGACGACGACCACCAGGTGGCAACACACGCCGGTCATCACGTCCGCGCTGGCCCAAAACGCCCGGCTGTCGCCACCGCCACCGGCCGCCACCGGCACCACGTGCAGGTACGCGACCGCGGTGAACAGCAGCAACGCGACCGGCGGCGTTTTGGCGCGCGTCCTGTCCCCACCGTCGTCGTCCGTGTCGCCGACGCCCGCGTCCTCGTCGTCGTGCGCGGCCATCATGCGCCGCACACCGTCTCCGAACGTGGTCAACCTCCAGGTGGGCATCACCAACGCTGCGACTGCCGCGGCAGAGGCGGCCGCAGCCGTCGCTCACCAGCAGCCGCTTAACCTGTCCAAAAAACTGTCGTCCCCGTCACCGACGCCCACGTCCGTCGTCGGCAACGGCAACGCCACGCCACCACCTTCTGCTCCCGCACAGGTGGCCATGGAAGCCTGAGAACCTTTGACGTCACCGTACGTAACCGCATCGACTCGATCTCACGAGAGTCAATCTCTAGACCAAAACACGATTTATTTAAAAAAAAAAAGAAAATTTTTGAAATGATAATAATCGGAAACACATTGGGTTTTCTTCGCGAACCAAAACAGGTGCGGTGATCGTTTTCCTATTTTTTTTTTTCGTTTTAATTATTTTTGGCAATATATATATATATAACTTTATGTGTAAATATAGTATATATTAAACAATTATTATATATTATACTACTTAGGCATTACGAGTTTAAGTTTTATTATACTATTATTATATCTGTCGTATATTATAATTTCTCTCTCTCTCTCTCTTTCACTCTTACTCTCTATAACTATCTCTATATTCTATATATTATGAATATATAAAAATGATAACAATTTTATTCCGATATATAAATATACATACATACATATATATATTTTTTTTTTTTTTGATTTGCGAGAGAAATGAATACACGAAATTTTATTGTACAAATTAATATTGACCGATTTTTTCCGATGACGACACTCCGCATGATATATATCATACATGATGATATTGATTTTTGTAGGTTTACATATATAATAATATAATATACATTTATTATGAAAACATTAATTTCTTTTTCTTTTTATAAATGTGATATACTTTATAAGCATCGCATTTGTTTTTATTTGTATATATTACATTTTATCCTGTAAGTTACAAATATTATTACTTTTTTTTTGTGTTTTACCGAATCCCGTTGTCGTAGTTAGCTATAATATTTATCCAGGTGTAGTTATTAACGGTTTTAACCGATTTGACGGTTTCCTTTTTAAATATTACCTATAATAATTAATATATATTATATACAATTATATATTGATGATTGTAAAATTATAATTATAATGACCTCTTTTTTTTGTTGTAAATATATGATTTTAAGTTAATGTGTTACAAAAAAAGCAAACAATATGGTATATATATATATATATGTATAAATATTTTTATATATATATATATATATATAATATATACGTTTATATGTTTTTCGAAATAAATTTTTTGAGACTGAGGGAATAATAGTGTCAAGCCATTTTTATTTTATTTTTATGACGCCTCGCGTGGTTTAGTTTTTTAATTTCTGGGCACGTAGCCGGAAAAGAAGGAAGAAAAAAATACGATCAACAATCTCCACCACATCTATACGTATTTGTTTTCATTCGCGATATAATAAATCGAGTTGGCCAGTACAAATTTTCATTTTTGATTTATTTATTTATTTAATTATTAATTTTTGTAAATAAGCCAAAAAATAACACTTCCCCACACATCCATATATATATATACGCAATACATAATATTTGCCGGAATCGTTTTATTTCATCCGCTAAGGAGCAACAACAACGCGTTGTCGTGCGCATAAGCAAATATCGCGTTTTTAAGTTGTACTGAAATCGACTTCCTACACCGATCAGGTTTACGTATACATACCTATGTATATATATAAGAAAAAAAACAATTATAAAACACGGTGTAAAATTCCTATGTGCACCGTAAACACCATCGACTGAACGTTTGGAGGACGCATGTGTATATGTGTGTGCGTGCGTGTGTATTATACACATATATGTGTATTGTGGACTGTGCGTGTATTATTATAATGTACTGCTAATGAATTATTATTATTATTATTAAAGAGTGAATAAAATATATTTGGTTTTCGTGAGCGTGTCGCATCAATGAATTGCTCTTGTGTTTCTATAATCAGATATTATATAACATATACATATGTGTAATAAGAAGAATAAATAATTAAAAAAAAAAAAAAAAAAAATAGGTTGAATAGTTTATAAAATATAAATGTGTATAATTTGATTAGGCAGTAATTCGTTTTTTTCTTCATAGTAGGCATATCGTAATTAATTGTTCCAATTTTTTTGAGTGCATTGCAACCCAATGACATATTTGTATTATATATATATATATTTAATTTATAATATAAAATCAAAAAACAAATATATATATATATATGAAGAAAAACGTGTACCAATGATTTTTTTTTTAAGTTATAAATAATTATATATTTTTTGTGCTTTTTTGTTAGCATTGTGTAACTTTTTGTTCTTTTAAAGCTTGGGACTATTAATTGTATTTTTTTTTCGTCTCTTTCCAAGGTTTTAACTTATGTAAACATATATATATATATATATATATATATATACGTACATACATGTTTATCAGAAAAAAAAAAAGGAAAAAAAAAATGGAAAAACAATAAAAACTGTCTGATTATTGTAATAACAATGAATATCACTGTCGTTTTTATTAAAACCATATTCAGCTAACCACTCCGCCCGACCCCGTCCTCTCCTACCGTCCGTCCGACAACAACGTTCTGCTCGTGCAGCTGCGGCACATCAGTCCGGCCCGTTGTGTTCGATACGGTTTCGTAGAACAAACCCCGCCGCTGCCGCTGAATACTTACGCAGACGCGTACACCGCGGTGGTAGGTACGCGGCGGCGAAACGCTGTACGCACACAACAGGATGTCGGTGAACGCACGCACGCAACGATCCTGCGAGCGGGATACGGTCCGCCGCCGCGATCGTCTGATGACCTACTTGTGCGACGCGCGGGCCACGGAAACTGGACCACTTTCCCGCGCGCAGAAGCGACGGACACGACGTCGGCCGCGTGCGAGAAACAGCGGAAACGGCTCCGGAACGATTACGACGGGCGGGCGCAACACGTTCGGCGCGCTCGCAAGACCGTCGGACTCGACCCTGTGGCGTACGTACGGGGCCGCGCAGGATACTCGTGATCAGGGTGGCTGGGGGCCCCGGGCCCGGCCGTTTGTGCGCGATCATTCTATACAATCGCATTGGCCCCCAGCGTAAGGTACACGTGTGAACGTTTTCGTCGTACCGAAGTCTGCACACGAGCAGTATGTGGCCGGGTCCGGGACACCCTCAAAAGTTCTCGCCGGCCCTGTTCACGGTACGGGGGTGCTACGAAGTGACTCCGGCTCTCCGGGTACGCGTGGCGAACGGAGCCGAACTGTTGGCCACCGTCGACCGATAACGTGATATAATACAGGCAATCGGTGTACAATAACACCACGGTCCGCCACCGTGTGTTTTCGGCGGTTCGTTCGCCCGAAACGCCGCCGCGCACAGTGGTTAACGATGCGCACCGCGGTGGCGAGAGGTAGAGAGTGGACTAAAGAAAGTAAGAAAGAAAAAAAAAAAATCAACAATAGGCTCTCTCTCCCGAGCAAACGCGCGTGTATCGTGCACGCAGACCGATAAATAGGTTCGCGCCGTCGGTTGCGCGCGTTGCGGATCGCATTCGTGTGTCGGCGGCAGGTACGTAGGTAGTAGTGATGTTTAATACGCGTATGGATTGTGTGCACGGGTACGCGAGTGTTAGTAGTTCGGCTAACAACAATAAAGAATCCCGGCGGCGGCGGCGGTGGCGCGAGGTCGACGCCATTGACCTTGAACACGAGTGAACACGAGAAGGAAAGAAAAATCCCCGATAAAAAAATATCAACTCCTTATCAACACGGTAATAGGCTTGCTGATAACGGGTTTATTAACGCAATACGATTGTTGCGTTGTTGTGATACGGTGCGGTACGTGCGCGCGCGGAGATAAGATAAACACCTCTGGGGCGAGAAAAGTGAACGTTACGCCGCGGCGGCTCGATTGTATAAAAGCCGAGGAATGAAAAATGGAATAAAAAATAAAATCAATCCGTACCGCTGCGAGGTCGAAACCGTACAGCGCTTAGCGATATTTAAATATAATAGTACTATGTACACAAATCGTAATTGACGTCACCATTACCGAGCCGTGTACATTTTCGTTCGCGTTCGCGCGCGCCAATATTGTACTACCGAAAAAGGTGTAGGTCGTCCGAAACCGTTCGTAACGGCATAGATGATGATCGACATGTGGCATCGCTTAAAACGTATTCGTAAAACAAGCCGGGTACACTTCTGGCGGGACCGCGGTAAGACCGCGTCGCCACGTCGTCGTGTGTTAAAAACGTAACGTGTCACATCGCACGTGTCAACGGTGGAGATTCCGCGGGGTCGGGCCTTCGCCCCGAGATTCTGCTCGTAAATCGAAACCCTTCACGGTCAAATGTAAACAAAACACTTTTAATTAGAACGGGGATTAATTGTGGAAAGTTAACTTTCCCGAACCGACGAAAATTCCATTTGAAAACCATTCATTACCGTAAAAGGTTCTAGTTTTGGTCGGAAACGTTGACGTTTTCCTAGCGCGCATCCGAATAAGACCCTGTCCGCGTGTAACACACTGTTGCTGCACGAATCGCATAAATTAATACCGTCACTCTGGCAAACGATAACAATCCAATGGTCGTACGGAAATGCAACGCCTTCGTTTTCCCGACGCGTTCGATTTCAGCCTCGGCGCAGGGGAGGCTGCACGTTATTACTATCGCAGTACAAAGTAATGCAATACGAAACATACATCGTGTATGCATTCACACCATGCGCATGTCGTTTGGCCTTAGGAGGAGGGTCAAGTCTGGCGACGACCAGGTGGCTTGCGATTGCCACGTATGTTATACGGACATGTGTGCACGAGTAGTGCGTTCGCATGTGTGTACAGCGTGCAAACGTTAATTGGAAATACTTCGAACAGACGTCTGTACGTTAGAGTCCGGTTTTTTTCCAATGAAAATAAGGCGTAAAAATACACACGTATAACTACTCCAACCGTTGGTTCGGTTATTAGAGCACACGTAATAAAACTGCGAACGGTAGGTTTTTTTTCTTTTTCACTCTTTTTTTTTTTTTTTTTTCCCGTTTTGCGTTTTGCTCCAAACAGGAATCGTCCTATTTTTCAAATGAAATTGATGTACGGTTAAAGGTTTTACGAAAACATTGTACTTATCGCAAATTCGTTTTAATTGTTAATGAGCATAAGGTAAATTTGGGTTGTATTATGGACGGAGATTTTAACATCCTGCAATTTCGAAGTATAGAAAATATTTAGTCGACAAAAATGGAGCGAGAAAAAATTCGAAACCACGTTGAAAAATACGGCCTTCGTTCGAGTATTGTTTGAATCGTTTTACGTATACAACTAAAAAAAAAAAAAAACTCCGATAGAATTTTCTAATTTTCATATTTTCCATCTGTTTTCTGTGGAAATAATGCCAACATAACAATATGCATTAACGGTATTCGTTTGAAAGATTTCGTGTTTCCAATGATTGACATTTTCTAATTAACTTACACATGAATATGGATGATATTGGATATATACTGCGGTTGCTTGGGGTGTCTGTGCAGAGTACTGCGAGCAGGACGGGTTTATTTTCCGATTTTTCGAGTGCGCATTTGACGCGAGCAATCGCGCGGAAAAAAAAACGTGACCGGTCCACTTCGTACGTGCGTGTAACAGCTTAACGCAGCGGTTCCCAAACTTTTACGACCACGGAACCCTTAGGAAATAGTTTGTGTTTCATGGAACCCTAATGTTCAATTAACCTGGATTTTTCAATTATTTACTATAAAATTAATAAGTACTCCAAGTAATGTTTTAAAGATAGTTAGTGATATTTTTTTATTACAATAACTACACTCAATATTCATCTTGCGGAACCCTTGAGATTGTCCCATGGAACCCTTAGGTTCCGCGGAACACACTTTGGGAAACACTGTCTTAACGTATAACGTAAACAACGAGAGCATTCGTGACAATTTTCCGAGTCGAACGAGGGGGCATTTATTATCGTTTTCTTACCACGATCTGGGTAGAAATAAAAAAAAAAGACCGAAAAATAACCGTAGACGATCCGTTTTTACGGGCTGTTATCGCACTCCGGTACGGATCATTGTTTCGTACGGTTCTGTGCGCCGCAGCTACACTATTGTACCATCGTAACGATCTGTAGTTAATACACAGTGAAACGGAGAGTTGAATAGTTTTCGCATCGCACACGAGACGTCGCGAACCGGGGTGTCCGGCTTGGGTGCGCGTATGGCCGTTTCGCAAAATCGTAAAATATTTAGAACGTGCTACCCGGACTCGACCGCTCCACCGAACTGCACCCGGTGACGATATGGTCTCTCGCTTCGGCAGTGTTTGTAACGTTATTGGTTTCGCCCGTGCAGTGCACGCAGTCGCATAGAAATTTAGCTTATCGTCAAATTTCAACCGTGGATCACGTTACTATAACATCGTTCCCGTACGTTTTCTCGAGGAGGACGAACAAATCATGAATCTGATGTCAAAAAATACAAAGAAAAAAGTTCACTATATGCTTGCTAGGCGTGATGAAGGGACGTTTGAAGGAATCATTTCGAAACGCCTTCGACGATGAATGTAAATTTCATAACTGTTTTATTTCGACGAAATGTCAACTTGATAGTGTTTTATCTGCCATCGCAACACATTTTTAAAGCTCCAACAACCGTTGTGAAGTATCCTGTAGCACCAGCTGAAAATCCTGCAACAACTTTGAGGTATTTATTTAAATATTTCGCAGTCAAAATCAAAGCGGTTGGTTTATGGTTTGTTTTTTGATTTAAAAAATATTGGGTTGATTAATCCATGTGATTAGTATTTTGTTGTTCATCCAAAAAAGGTTCGTTCAACAAGCATTTAATTTAACACAATATCATCGCTTAGTATAATGTCTTGATTACTTTACGACTACAGCCATATAACGATGGACAAAAGTTCGCAAAGTTTTGCATCATCATCTTTTTTCGAAAAATGTTTTTTCTTGAGAGGAGAAAAATTATTTCAGTCGTTGCAGCAGCCGCGTAAACGAAACCGTTTCTGTTAACATCAATAAATAATACTACACGCGAAGGACGAAGCAGTAACTGGATGCAGCTACGGTCGACTGCAGAAATGAAACCATACCTCGAGACGAACTTCACACATGGGCACTTGTCCTCCGAACACTATATACCAAAGGTGGTCACTAACTATAACAACCTATAACTCCTACAATCTCGTTGTACTGTTATCTAGAAATGGAATTAAATTACTTGTGAAAGGGTGATTTCGTAGTTTTGGGAGACTAGTCCACGTGTACACATTTGTTCAGTAGGGACCATTATGATCGGTGCACTTTTGACACCGTGCCTTTTTCAATCGTATTGGACATTTGAATGGAAATTGCGCTTACAAAAATCTGCTCAAACAGAACAAATAGAAACACGGGAAAAATATACTATCGGATTTCCATAATGTTTCCCAATCATTTTAAACAAATAATATAAATATATATATATATATATTATATATTATAGAAGAACGTTAAACAATAATGAAATTGTCAAAACTCTCTGGGAAGAAACACTGTCATTTCAGGACGATAAGTCAATAAATATTGTCTGGGACGTTTAAGTGAAATACTGCTGCATAGTATTTATTTTATTATTTTCGGACCACTTGATCGAAAAACAGAATGTTCGTGTAGTTTATACTCATTATACGTATAGGACGCCCGAGATGTTAAAATACTTGTATATCATTATTTCTCAACTCGAACGCGGCGTTATCGTCACGTCCGAACAATGATTCAGAGCGCGGAACTATCTGTTTCTAGTTAATCGATTAAAAAAGAAAAATATCACAAAAATTAACGTCCGCAATTGTTCGTGAAAATATAAAAGAATTTTCAAATTTACTTAACAACGTTTCGATCAAAGTGATTCGTAGAGTTTCATGGTTTAATTACATAGTTTTATTTTAAATTTACTTCGATTCACATTTTTCAGTGCTACAACTTCCGAGCCATGATATAACCATACAAGTTGCGACAGTATAATGTGTTGATTTGGGTAAAGATTAGGTCGATTATACGTTAGTGCGATTGTGATAGATCTGAAGTGTTAAAACTTGACCGGCCAATGCATAGTCATTGCAGAGTTCACCAGCGTTTACAATATTACAAGATATGGAAATAAGAACTAGACCGCGGATATAACGTTCGAGCAAATAGAATTTGTTATTTATTTCGATTTAGGAAAATCATATCACATCAAAAATGTATTACTGTGTAGTAATTATTGTTATGTACATAATTGTAAGTATAGTAAAAAGAGTAATAATTATTTTTAAAAATTATTTATTTTTTTTGTTGTAATAAAATTTACAATCTATATTAACAAAAAAAAACATAAGGTAAATATGATAATATGTACAACAAATCAATATTTATATAGATTTATAGAATGATATGGTAAGGGCGACCAACCAATGATAGAACCCTAAAAACCTGAAAAACCTATAAAACTAAACAGTTCAACAGTCATTCCTATACCGTTCACTAAACACATTATACTATTTTCAACAATAATTATACATATTATTATTCGTTGTCGCCACTACGACATACTCTCATATTATATTATTTTGTTTTTTTATTAGTTAAAAAAATTGCTTATCGTGCCTACCGAATTGTTATCTTTTACACGAGTTTAATTATATTATTCTGCGAAGTGTATTGACGCATATGACGGCTAAGCAATAATTTTCGAAGTCATGAATACTTCGTATTACAAAATATATGATAAGAAATGATTATTTAATAATGTAGTTTTAAAATACGAAAAATGCAAGGCTTCGGCACCACGGCGACTGACTTGTCTGACTAAATATAGTAGTGGAAATGAAACTATTGAACGATTATAATTTATATTAATTATATAAACTGCTGTTTACAATCCATTCATGAAAACTATATCGAAAAAAAGGCCGATGTCAATAGATAATAATGGTGTTATCTAGAGTGTCTATGTGGATCAATGGGTTAACAATATGGTGGTTTTTCTCCTTGTTAATTTTAAAGTTCAGTCTATACCACTGTAGTGTTGTAAGTCACATGCTCAAATATATATATATAGTTTTATTATATGCATATATTCTCTATTCGGGTAACCCGTGAGATGTTTTCAAAGCCAGGTGATAGCTACGGCGTTTGATTGCGAATTATAACAAAGTTTGAAGCGAAATCCTTTGTATATAACTAAGCACAGTGAACAAGAAGAGGGTATATTTAGGAATTTTCATTGCATCTGTTTATGTATGAAGTTTGAAGTATGTATAAAAACACTGCGGATACTTCCATCATAAATGTACTCATAAAATCGGAAAACTAAAATGCATTCAACCGGATTGGAAAAAAAAATGTGCCAAAAAAAAAGTAGGCACGTGGTCATGGACAGTTTAACACTCTTCAAAGTTTTAAATAACTATATTGGTTATGATTGAAATACTGATTCTATTAATCTGGTTGCTGATTAATTTAAATATAACTCGTAAAAATGTAAGCATTTTCAGTGGTATTGAAAAACAGTTCAATTGTATGTTTTTCAGTATTTGCGAGAAAATAATATGAAATTTGTATGTAGGGTGGTTTCTAGTGGAAGGGTCGAGGAAAACAATGTTTAGTAATTATTATTATAAATTACAATTAGTTTTAAACTATATTTTTTCTTCAATATACATGAAAATAAATAAAATTCTTTGTTTTAGTATACGGTGCAGTAGGAGGATACTTATTGTTCATATGTTTTGATACATTATAATGTCGATATTTTCCCATGATACCTACATCAAAATGAATGAACTGTTTTTGGTTGGTAAGCTATTAGCACCGCTATTCTAAATTATCAGCATATTATTTGCGACTATCGTTCGTCATCACGTTTTCATATTTATATAATTTTTAGGCATAGATATTTTACGTAGTAGTGTATGCGTTGTGTAATGTGTACGCGTGTAGAAATATCGCAAATCAAGTGTTAAATATATGTTTTTAACAAGTAGTGTATTTTATAGTTGTATAGCTTTAATTATGGAAATCGTAAAAACTTCTAGAAATAATGAAAAAATTGTGTTAGATGGTTTCACGAGGTCCGTTACCCCAGTACCACCAAATTATATAAACAACTCCACGTATACGAAACCCACGTATACTAAACTTAAAACGTGTAAACTGCATATTCGTTGGAAATGTTCAAAATATAGTTCACTTAAATACCCCACTATTTCAACGACTACTTTTAAATACAAATATCTGAGGATTACAAATACACATGTACATTAATCTGATGTATCTTAAATAAAAGCAACAGAAATCGTTTAAGAAAAAAAAGTGATCAAAAGTATTAAATGTATTAAAAAAGTTACTTTTGTGAAAACCGAATATTATTTTATTGTATATAATACAAATTCATATTGTTTTATTATAGGGGAGTGGTGGGTATATCAAGACGATCGATTTTTATTAACTGACAACGGATGATATAGTCGTGGAAGAATTATTATTTTTTCAACTGATGATTGTTTAAGATTACTAGCTGACGCAGATACTTGGTAAGTTGATGGAATTTTAGATTAGCTCCTAATTTATTCTCGCAACTGCATGTTATATGAGTTCAAGAAAATGATATTTTTAAAACAGTTGTTTATTTTCTTTTACAAACAAAAACACAACTTAATTACGAAAAAATATTCAATAATATTTGAAAATAATACGAAGTTCAAAAATATATCCAGACCCACTTTTTATTGATATAAATTTTGAAATCGGACCTATTCAAGCTATTAAGTTGTGTCTAAGTACCTAATCATCTAATTGTTACTATTATCTATGCTAAAGTACACATCGCAAAATTTAACAGCTTGATCTTGAATTAAAATATCACGAAGATGAACATTTTAACCATTTTTGTGCAATGTTCGATGGTTTAACATTTGTGCCTTTGTATTTAATAAACTGAAAATGGATATTTCAATGACGCCGACAATATTGTTGAATATTTTAGTCGAACGAATATTTTATATTTTTCCTTTTAATCGTACATACAATTTCTTGAACACAGAGTTCAGTAATCTTCTAAAATGGCTTGACCGATTTTCATGAAATTTTTTATGGATATTTGGAAGGTCTGAGAATAGCTAATAAGCTTTTTTTTAAGCCCCTAGATGTTAGGGGTAGCCCATACCCAAACGAATAAATTTTATACCTATAATATAGGTTTAGTATGTTATTCGCTATTTATATTAATCCATTCCAATTGCAAATTGTAAATATCATACATTCTTATTGTAATTAGTAATAATATTGTTTGTATATAAAGTTTAAAAAAATGGTTTTATTTGAACAATACCAGCAAGACGCAAAGGGGTCAAGGCATTGTGTTGGTCGTTTCATCATCTGGAATTGGAGCTACTTCATTGGATGTAGGCAGAAGAATTCATTTAGCATTTAAACTGCACTGAATCAAAATAATCCAGACCCAGTGCAATATAAAAAAAATAATCGTCCTTGGTCACAGCGCTGAAAAAATGCAAGATTATCATCTGGGATGAATGCATCCCACAAACATGCGCTTGAGGCGTTAAACAGGACACTAAATTATATTAAAAATAACGACATTCATACTATTCGGAGGCAGTCTGTTGCTCCTTTCAAGTGATTGCAGCAAACACTTCCCGTCATTTCACATTCAACGTACGCTGAGGAGATCATCGTCCATAAGGCTCTAATCCTCTTTCAATCATAGACACCATCCCAACTGACTTTCAATAAGTAAGTTATTTTTTATACTGCAAAATAGATAGGTTCTAGAAATATTAAAAATATATGGCAAAACAACGTTTTTTTGGGTCAGTTAGTAATTTTGTATTATTGATTTTGTAAAAAATTAATCATTAATTATTTAAGGTACTTATGGGTAAACTGGACGTGGTATAGAAATATCCCACTAAATGGAAACTAATTCAAAAAATGACACAGGAGGTTTCCATAGATAAAGCACGATTACCTTTAAGTGACATTGACGAACAAGTAAGTAAAAAAAAAAAAAAATGAAAATAGATAAACAAACGCAATAACGATTTAAAGTATTGTGTGATCATTTAAATAAAAATGTAATTACATTGCAAATTTTTTTGTTAAATATAGGTAATAATAATAGAAAACAGATTTTTTTATTATTTTTTTTTTTTTTAATAATTATATACTATTATTTTAATATTTACTTTTTAAGTATAAAACTTTTTTTCTTGGTATTTTTTTCCGGATAGCTTTTCAAGTGATCTGGATTCTGCTAGGAATCGGTTTTAGAAATGTTACAATGATTTTGTAATACATGCAAATATTACACCTTTTGAAAAACTAATCATCTGCGTAATATGAAACACGATATCATGAATGCATTAATGCATCAATGTTTTGGCTATATTTTATATTTCAAGCTGTTGCGTGGAGTTGATTAGACAAGTGTTGTGAATGCGATCCATAGGTTTTCAAACAAACCGTAATATATATGAAGGATGTCTAAGTTCGAATGCATGCGTACGGACATCATATCGTATCGTTGTTGATGTGTGCAATTGCGTTGTTTATAAAGGAAATCATTCGCATGAGGTTGTTGACTTGTTTACAGTAAATTATTATAATTTTATGTCGTATTTGGGACGTGTACACTTGCCCGGTCCTCATGGCTCGGGATCCGCAACGTGGTACATAATATATTATGTATATATATACATCTATAAAAGCTCCACACTGGACATCGTCTCGTTCAGAGACCGAGGGCTGTACGTTGAACAAAGGATTTTTGCGATGGCAATTTATGTGCAATAATATTTGTAACACAACCATAATGCAATATAAATTATGTGAACCTATTTTTATTTCGTAATACGCGGTATACGTACATATAGTGGTGGGAGGGGATGAGGTATCTCTTTTTCGTATGGCGTACGACGATTTTCGCGTCGAAATACGCGCATATTATGTATACGTTTTTTCGTTCAGCGTTACCTTTCGTTTTTGCGGAAAACTTTCTTTTGAATTCTTATAAGGAATGTTTTCCGTGAGTTTTAATTATAACGAAATAGACTCGGACAGATAAAAGGATTAAGCACCTTAGTTCAATCAAAATGATCAGCGTTTCTTTCTAAAAACGTTCACTTCAAAAAGTAATGGAATAACATGATTTTCATCGCAAAGGCTTAGATGACCAAATGTTAAGTATTACGTATTTGCACTAATATATAACGGCTGTACGGAAATTGTGTGTCGCACAGATGAAGAGGGGGATCGCACAAGCGCTTGCAAAATACAGACTCAAAAGGTTCAAAAGAAAAGTCGATATAATCCTGGGGCTGCATCCTGCGTGAACATATAATATAGATATATACACGATACACGTACTTGTACAATATGTATCGTATTAGGATCGATCAATATTCCGTTTATCACGTATATAATGTACATTATACTATATAATATACTTTATACTATATAATATACTTTTTTTTGTGCGTATATAATAACGTATACTTGTAGTGTAACGTGTTTCGTTTTTACGTTTTTCTTTACGGCACAAATGAGTGTTCTTGGAACTCGAATTTCATTATTATAATGTACATCCACGCGCGAGCGCTATATGTATTTGATGCAGATTATTACGTATAGAAATTGGTACACACAAGTGTACGCGTCCGTGTATTATATACAAGTACTGTACCACGCGGACTCACAACAATTGAAAATAATTGCAAGGATGTATTATAAAGAGACACAGGTCAGTTGTATTTTTCTTCAGACACCTACTTTGTCACGTGGTAGTAACAGTGAACACAGGGACTGAAAATGGATATGAATATCCTTCTGATAACCATTGACCTCTATGTACCAATCGCCCGTGTACAAATAAATAAATATATATATATATATGTAATAATAAGAGTGTTACAATGTAATGTGCTTTACATGTGTATAGCGTTTATCAGACCATACATTACATCGTTTATTACGAAATATATTACGCTGCTGCTGTGGTGTAACTATACGAGGGATCAGAGACCGTGGCCAACGGATTTATGGAAATTATAAGTATAATAATAAATAAATGAAAAATTATTAAAACGTTTTTATTTGTTAAAAAGATTCGTATAGTTATACATATTAGTTAAATATTTTTAATATAGATGATGGTTAATTAGTCCACAGTAAAAAAATATTTATTTTTAAGTGTTTGATTTTGTTGCAATGAATTTAGTATTGATAATATTATGTATGAAAACTTGTTTTTATTAAATCTTTTATTTATTTTTCAATAAATAAATTTTTCCGATCAGTTTTTATGCATTATTTTACTTCCGACTACCATCACCATCAAAGACATTGAATAATGTATATTGCAAGTCTTAAGGTCTTTATTAATAATACAATTTAAGAAATTATCGAAGAATTTAATTGAAAGCCAGAGCATTAAGTAATAAAATGGTAAAAAATATAATTAATGATAAAAATTAGCCAACTGTTAATATTTTCAAATGAATATATAAATAAATAAACAAATAGTTTGTGCATAGAAATAAATGAATAAATAAATAAATTACTGAATCGCGATTTTATTGACTTTTTACATACATTATGATGAATATTTAATTATAAGGCTGTCATAGGGGTACTTAATAAATAATATAATACTTAAGGCTAAGCATTTATTTATTTCAATATAAAAAATATTTATTTATTTACTTATGTATTGAAAAATTAAGATTATTGTTATTTATTTCACATTCATTTGTATTTTTAAATTTTGTTATTTCAATTATTTTCAACCAAGTGGAAGTGAAGAGCAGCTGCAGTGCTTTGTAAACGTATTATTTGTATAAATAATCGGCTCAAGGATAACAAGAGAATTTATTATGTATTATAATGACCGCTTGTACCCTCTTGTATTCAGAGCGCGCATGAATGTCTAGACCTGAGACAAGGGAACTCGAACTTTTTCTCCAGCGATAAAAATAATCATTGCACATTTTTATATGATGTATAGTTAATTAGACTCTTTGCGCTACACATTTTCCAGGACGTACAATTAGATAAAATTAACGAAAAAATAATAATATGAACTATGATCGATATTAATTTTGAAATAAAGAATTAGGTGATTTATTGTTAAAAGTAAACCATAAATTCTCTCATTATATGCAAGCTACATTAAAACATTACATTGTACGAAACAATCAAATGTATATATACATTATAGATCATGTATAGATACATACTGCAGAATCGTTGGGGTGTTAAGAGGGAGAAAGGAGGTTTAAATAACATGTATTATTTTGCGCTTTAAAGGCATTAAAATCTAACTATAATATTAAACACATGTTTTTGTGAATTGTATGTGCGCTTACTACATACTGTTGTATATTATAGTGGAATCACCAGGATTCACTTTGAATTCTATGTTGATACTTTATTTTTATAAGCAATTTTCAATCTGAATACGAAATTGATGCAAACATTTTAAATTGTATTCCAAGATTAGTGATGCGTATAAAATGATTATTGATTTAGATATTTAGTTCATTTAAAAAATAATTACATATTATAGCCTTAAAGTATGTTATTAATTCATTCGGTTTTAAACCGCAAACAAACAATTAGGGAAAGAAAACGGGCAAATTTTATCTATCATGTAAAAATTAATATTCAAAAAGCTATAAGTATGGCGTTATCTCTCAACTGCCCTATTCAACATTTAAATAAAAAACAAAGTCTATGATGTCGAGGGATGAGTATTCACCATTGTTCAGCGAAAAATGTTGAATAAGTTTGATAAAATTTCTTTAGAAAATGTACGACACATCCAAGTACAATGTGATTCAAACGGATACAACGCACCCTTTTATCCACTAAGCATTATAATTAGCCATACGTGTATATGTTCTACAGTGCCTTATCTGGAAAATAATAAAGGCTTGCATGTAAATCGAGTCAGAAGTTTTGGAGTTTATCCTGGCCAATCACAGGGTACATTATTTTACATATAGATATAGAGATATACAATTACGTTTATGTCACAAAAGTTAAAACGAATTTCAGCTGAAGATACGCGAGCTCATATAATGTTCAGCGCCAAAATGAGTGAAGCGAGACAAGTGTACCTTTATTCTCGGTAATTAAATCGTTATTGTTAATTACGTTTTAATACCTGTCATCCTGCAGATACGTGTTTACCGCGATACCTTATACATAATTATGTGAGATTCGATGGTGAAAATTCGTATTTCATAACCATAATTTTTAACTTAATAACACATTAGTTAATTGAAAAATGAATTTAGCTGGAATGTACACATAAGTATACTTAATAGTGGCTTGCAAGTATCGAAAAAAAAATATATATTTATAAATAATCGAACGATAAAAAATCCATTTACATCCGTATTCAAACGGTTTAGCAGTCCAATATCTATTCAGTTTTTGTACCTGATTTTTTTCGTATATTATTGTGCAAGTATTAAAAGTTATATTCAATTTGTACACCGTATTTACGGTTTGCCGATAAATGAAGGATGATGAATCGTTTGACTAGTTGAATTACAAAAAAAACACAAATAATTTATTGACCGTTGAATTCGGTGTACTATCCGAGTGCATAATATTTTCATACCCGTATAGTTTTTGGTCATCCATCATTAAGGACGGCGCGCGCGCGTTAATACCACTAACCTATCTTAACCGCAGCGGCGTTACGGGTTATTTTTTATCAACTAACACGCGAGAACGGTTAAAAAACGCGCGTGCTGTCAATTCGTTGTCGTCCTGTTTTTATTCTTCACAATCGGCCACTATCACAAATCGTGCAATAGTTGTATTTGATTTTTCTGTAAAACAGCCTAATATCAAAAATAAAAAACGAAAGTAAAATAAGAAATTAACGACGCTTCTGTTTACAAGTTCTTTCCCTCTTCACTCATATGCGTCTTTCTTCTACTCGTACTTTATTATCTCGTTGACCAAACAATTTTTAATAAAAAATACTCTTAATCAGCGTATAACCAAATTACCATATCGATTCATTTGAAATTTCGAGGGATATCAAAATTGATTTTTAAGTGAAAATAGCACAACTTAGAAGATTATCCGATATGTTAAAAAAAAAAAAATTATTGTTTAAATTAATAAATAAATAATTTTCAAAAGAAGTTAGTTTATTTGTTGTTGATGTGGGTGTTGGGTCTTACAGTATAAATTATTGTGCTTTATTATGGATTAAGTTGTCTGCGCCACTAATACTTATTGCTACACGTTTAGATTAATAATTAATATTATTTACCTGCTTTTATCCTTTTGGTGATCAACTTTTGTACCTATATTCTTTGTGATCTCGTGTTATGTATTCATCGTTTAAATACCCCCCTCGTCAAGTGCTCCGATCGAAAGACAATTTAATGGTTTAAAAACAGCGTCTTGTCAACAACACACAAAAGCGAATTGATGATTTTATTAAGTTACATATTCAATCAATTAACAGCACGATAAAATTAATTAGCACAGCCATAAATAAAATTTCAGGCCAAGACCGTTCTTTAACTAAAAATAAAAATGTGTATGAAGACTACTATCGACAGATACAAATGCCTTCTAACTATAACGACACATCATGTCAGCCTGAAACATAAACGGCTTTCTGTACGACATTTTAAAATAATTATGCTTTATTACAAAATAATTTGAGCTTATTTTTTCTATAGAAAATGAAGCAGATTTTATAAGAATAGGTAATCATTTAAGTAACCTTGATATAGTTTTGAATTTAAACAAACAACGATCAATAAATGTCAAATTAGAACCATTAATATAAACGTCACATCGTCCATAATTAGCATTAATATACTTCACTTACACAACATTCCACTATTGGATAATGAATATTTTAGAGAAGAAAATTGGGAGAATATTTTAATGAATCCAATGAAAAAACATCGATTTATTTACCATCTTATCAGGAAATTTTGATGAGGAATTTATATTCAAGTTTAAAAATAAAAATATTAGATTCATACCAATATAGTACGTATAATACATCTAAGTTCTAGTCCACAAAAACAGACGACGGAAAGTATGTTGTGTTCGATGCATCTGCTTTTGATTCTCTAATTTAAATATTTTTAGTTACTTATGTATGACAACCCTGTCAGTAATGTCTGCTCACGCTTATGATTACAACAATAGTGCAGTTTATGAAAAACAACATATAGATAAAAATAAAAATAAATAAAGTACTTAACGGCATCTGGTTTTTGCTGTACTCAGACATGGTTTAAATAGTCCAAACGTACAGAAAACATTCACCAGTTTAAAGTTAGTATATCCAGAAGAACGTATGGTTAATGGTGTGGCCTATGTATCTGTCGAATAAGCCGTTGATGATTTATTAATAAAGTTACTAAATTATGACAAAAGTATTGAAATCATTTAAAAATGTAACTCGTATGGATATGAAGTTCTTACTATGAACATATAGAAAAATATCAATATTTAAGTGTGTGTCTTTTAAATAGATGTGTAACTAAAAACCTTATACATGATGATATTTATTGCATAACTATCTGACTATTTTAAAATATTCATCACTACATCAAAAGAACAACAGAGAGCACACATAACATATATGTATACATTTATTATTTAAATGTATACATTTATGGGGCAATACAATGCCCATGTCCTGTAAATGTATGGCAAATGTTTGATGATACTAAGGATGATACAGATATGCAAATATTGTACCATATAAATATTAATATATTCAAAATCATTCATTTTATTTGATTTGTTAGTGGTCATTTTTTTTTTTAATAAAAATTTTATTTATTTTGTGTTTGTATTTGAATTAACGATATAAGTAAACAAAAGAATAGTTTGGAAATAATTCTTGTCTAAGTAAAAATATATATTTTTTATTCCAAAAAAAAATTTTAAAATTTCAATTTGAGAGTACCTATTATAAAGTTTAATATCACGTTTAATAAATAAAAAATAACACTAAAAAATGCGAATTTTTTTTATATATACATTTTACCGACGGTGTAACGATAAATTGTGCCATTCGTTTTAAGATTCCATTATATAGAAGGCTGAATACTACTTTTTACATATTTTTTTTTTTTCAGGGGTCGTATACTAATTTGAAGTTTCATATTATTAAGTTCCCGGCAGCTGCATGGACAACGTGCACGAATATATATAATATGATAATGTACGCTTGAATAATTTCCTCTGTGTGCTCACAGCTGTACATTGCAGTTTATATACCATACTGGGCCTAGACCTAAATCCGATATCAGTCTTCACCAATCTCGGTGGCCAGCACGCAATCGAGTGTAAAAAAATAATTTTGCTTACACGTATATACATATATACATGCACGTAACGGTATATGATACGCATACATCAATTAATTTAAATAAAAAATACGACCTTGGGAAAACGGCACCTGCAGCCGCGTGTTTTAATGTTGCGTTCGCGGGCAAATACGTTTCGTGGTATACGTGGCACATATATTATGCATTTTATCGCCTGGCTATAACCAGTATATACACCTGTAGTATAGCAGCGCATACATTATACATTATATCTCACGTCACATAAGCCGATATTGTTAAGCCGATTACCTTGCGGCCGCACGAACCCACCGGAAACCGTTTTACAAAATAACACTTGCAACGTCGCGATTTAATGATAACGCGCGCGTGCGAATCACTAGACTGAAAATTATTTTTTACCTACTCCGCGTCCCTGCATCAACAACGACGACGGACGGTTGGTGCGCGTTTAATACACGTGCGTTTACAAATAGTTCATGTTTTGAGCGACATAATAAATGTCGTGTGCACGTAGAAGACCGCAGTAGGTCGTCACAGGTAAGTGAGTTGTGATACGGCGTGTTGTCACGAGAAGCGAAAAACGTCTCTACCCGTGGACGGCACGGACTTAGGTCCCATAAGAATGAGAACTGGGACGAGTGTTCGGACAATCTTCGTCCATCGCTGTATGACTATGTATGCGATCTACAAGTGAAAATAAATGACACCGATGCACATATATTAGAAGTACAACTAATTATAATTACAACTGTTCAACGCGTTGCCCTCAAACCGTATGCTCATGATAACGATTGTTAACGGACCCCTCCCCCTCTTACGTTTAAAGAGGTCTTTATCTATACGAAATCTGTTGGAATGTTTGCAACGAAACACACTCTCATACAATACCGCTTAGAGCAATAACGTGTATGTAAATAATATCTAATCAGTACACTCGCATGATAGGTAGCGTATCGGAAATATGTTTTAGTGCGCGCAACTGTACAAGGCCACATGATCCCGAAACCCTCAAGTTCGCGGGCACCTAAAATAATAAAAACAGCGAAACATAATACATAAACGCACTACTATGAGCGCCGGAAGAAAAAATAATAAGAAACATAATATTTTCTCGGCGTCACCGCAAAAGCGACCGCCGAATTTCTTACGGTGTTTTCCAATTCGAAAAATAAAATACAACGGACGTGAAAAGTGAACTATCTGCGTGCCGCAATAAATTCCGCTGTCTACCGAACGTACATAGCTCCCTGCACATTAATAACAATATCATGTGCGCATATACATATATAATAACGGTTTATGGTAAATTGCGTTAACGAACCACAACAAATAACCATAGGCGTGCGCGCGATCGTGGTCCGTCCGTCATCTCGTATCCGCAGGAACCGCTTCCCGATTGGCACAGCGCGTTACAAATCTAGGGAATTGGTAGTGAACGTCATAAGGATTGACCCCGCGTTATCGGTTACGTGTGAAACGCGTGCGCGTGCAGACGTACGTCTCGCCCGGAAAAGACGCTCGAAACGATCGGGCAGGATGTGGAAAAAACAAAAGTATCGAAACCGAAATAATTAATCTCGCTCATCTACAAGCTACACGGCAATACGATATTATATCGCGTTATTTTTTCCTTGTTGTACGTTCATGAAAATCCGGTTAGCCGTCCCCCCTCGAGAACAGGGGGGAAAAATGCACGAACGAAATACAACATAGGCACATACGCCGCGGGTGAACATTTTCGGGGCCAGGAAGTGCAGGACGAACGGAAAGGTCTGCATTTTTATTTTTTTATCTTTGAAGCTATTATTTTTTATGCGGTCAGCGAGTGCGGAGTGTACGCGCGCAGAAGACGTTCGGCGTGAGGCGGCCACGGCGGCCGGACAGACGATGAGCATGAAACTATTATTACAATATCGCCGTACACACACGCACACACTTAAGTATGTGTATAAATTATTTTTTTAGCGATTCCGTGCTGTGAACACGAGTAGGATGGGTATTTACGACGGGCGGCAGACGATCGAAGGCACGGTGAAGAGAAGTGGGGCAGACAAGACCTTGATCTTGAATTAACCTTAACATTCGCACGCGAACGCACACGCACGCGCGCACACGCTCGCTTCTACGTGTGCACAAAGCCGCGGCGAACGGTCGCGTGTGTGCAAACGATTTTTTTTTTTTAATTTTTTTTTATTGAATATTTTTCGTCGCACGGCCTTCGTCGTCGGTTTCGGTCATCGTTTCGTGTATGTCGTACGAATACGATTCCAATAAGCATTCCTGGTACGTTTCGTTTTTTTTTTTTTTTATTCCCTAGCAGTTGCCCCCTTGTCCATCCTCCCCCCCTCGACAAACCCACGCGCACTCGCACTCACCGGATACGCGGAAAACAAATCCTCCGGGAACGGAAAGGGTGGCGAAATACGAGACTCGTGTACGCGACGGCGAGGTCACTGGGACGGACGAGGTAAAAAAAAAAAGTTCGCGTGCGCCCTCGCGGCCGAGACGAGGGTGGCACGTGTGTACCTACACGCGCGTGGCTATTGATACCGCGTTGAATACAACTGAAAATATTTCAATAACGGGTCTTTGGTGGTGACAATTGCGTTGCATTCAACACCGCGGTTCAGACGGAGGAAAAAAATACGTTTGCGCCCGCGGTTTTTCGAGGCGCACGTGTGCGCGTTATCGGCTCACCGATTCGTTGTCGCTTAACGCCAACCAGCCGATAGGTCGACGGCCGAAGGTTGGAAAAACTTCCAAGAAGATTATTTTATTACGTCAACAATTATAGCTGATCCTTATCACTGCACGTGCATGTCTGAAATCGTCGGCGTACACGATCTGTAAGCGTCCTCACGGGTTTCACGACGCTGCTACCGGTGCGTGGCGTGTCGAAAATCGTACACTCATGGATCACTCGCGTTAGCGTTGTCATTATTTTCGTGATTAAAACTCGGTTCTAATACGGCGCGCGGAAAGGTCCAGCACCAAACCCTTCCCGCCCGACCACCCACCCCGATGATTGAATTAATTAACAATCTCAATGTCCGCTCAGGCGCCGAGACGTAATGTTCATAAATCAAGTTCGCGTGGATATGCAACGTTAATATGTTCAGTGCATAGGCGTGGGAGGACTTAGTCCCTTAACTTAAAAATCCACCGTAGTTCACAAGTTATTAATACCTACATATTTAACTCAAAATTTAAATTTAATTTTAATACAAATTTTCTGTTTTTAGTACAGTACACTTCTAAAATATCTTCATTATTTATCGAGTAAGCAACATCTCTCTCAATATTCAGAACAGCCAAATTTTCATCTAGGAATGTTTTAGAATGATCTAGAATCTTATTAATGAATCTTATAATCTTTATTAATGATCTAGAATTAATCTATTGAAATATTTAGGGGGGCTAAGCCCAACCCCCTCCTAAGCCCTTTCTAGTTGCGCCTATACTCGCTTAATTATCTATCACTAGAAAAATGCTCTGATTTGCGAGGTCCTGGCCATTTGCAAAAGCAAGGCCCTTCCCCCAATAGCAACTAAGCAACTAAGGAGTCGTAACTGTACTACCTTAATTCCTATTAATATTTATTATTCTTTTTACTTTAAAAGTACACTATCTGTGTTAATAATTTCTGTAGTGGCGGCCGTAGAATTTGCATGTTATTCGCACTAGACAAATTTATATATTTATATATATATAATCGTACACAAACTTGACTGAAAAATGAACGTTACGTAATACGTAATTATACTAGTATAATAAAATATAAATAATTTTTACTACTCTTCATTATAATAAAGTTCCTACAAATGAAAAAATGCGAGGTTCTTTGCAGTCGCATTAAGCGACTAAGCACTAACGCGACCGCATTTCTTGCACACCCTTTGCGACGGCTCTAAGAGTGTACAATGAAGGCGAGACGGGACAAAAATGAAAAATTGGTACAACTCTTTTGGCTACACCGTGCTTGCACAGCGGCTAATTGCTATACGTGCTATAAACAGAACTCTCGTTTTCGCCAAATCCTTCGTCGCGACGAGGGTCATCCATTCGCAAGAATAAATAATAATAGCTTAACAGTTATATTTGTTGACCGCAATCATTTTATTTAACCGAATTAAAACGAAAAAACGCACCCACTTTGCTCTCGTAATAATAATAATAGTAGTCATAGTAATAATAATTATTATTATTATTATAATGCAATATTTTGCAGTCATTTAAGTTATTGTATACGGTTGCCGTCGAATACACGTCAGAAATACAATTTTTTTCTCATGTGCGAAATGTGCATACAAGGTCGCGCGCTTTTAAAATAATAATCGTCGTCATAATGATATTGTCCTATACACATGCTATATGTATGTGTTACAGTGCTGCACACTCGATGGCCCTGCGCAAACGATTAACATAAATCATAATATGTTATTTCTGCTATATGGCATACTTATATGTATATGAACATGCGACACACGCACATCACTTCCTACCCATAATCCATTATTTTTCAGTACGATGGTTTTATTTTTCAATTATTTTCACTCTTAATTAGACTAGTACAATCGTTCATAGTCTTAATCGTTTCATAAATACATCAAATCACATGTACCATTTAAGCAGACGATATTACTTCATGCCGTATATGTTTATAAAAATACCGAAGATTTTGTAACAGTTAAAATATTTACAAAATAATGACATCGTCAAAAGTTGTTTTTTTTCTTCTACTTATACACATACGGTTAGACAATTTGAAATGAAAGCTTTGCGATGGAACTTTTAAAATTAAAAACTCTACGGAAGGTACTTTAAAAAGGTCATTTTTCGATCTTCCCGAAAATCTGAACAAAGCTTTGGAGATATTACAAAATCTTGTCTCACAACAATTTACATTTATTTTATTGAGGTAAAAAATGATGTGGTGTATAAACAGAAAATTAAATTGACCACATCAATGTGATGTTTATCGAGTGTTACAATTATTTTTTCCGTTTAGGTTTAAAGCTTGTAAATCGAAATGTATGATCACTTTGATGAGTATTAACGGTTATATTTTGAATTTTTTATAAAATAATTACCTTTTTGTAATTTTAATATGAACATACAAACCACAGTTTTATTATATAATTTTATTCACAATTATTGTATAGAATACATATATTAGATCACTTATATTTACATCTACCTTCGCGCACAAACATTTTTCGAATGCGATGATTCATCGTTGTTGCAAAATTCAAATGAACAACGCAAATAATATTACGAAGTACTAACACACGAAAGCAATGCATTACCATGGTATCAATCATTCATTTTTTTGCTTCAAATTTTAAAGTCGATTATAGAGAAGTAAAATAATTTAATATGCAGGTAGCACACACTCCAGTTTGGATTAAACTATTTTATGTCCGTTTATGTCCGTTTACAGATTTATAAAGACAAAATGATTATTATACTTTATAATATAGCCTTAGAGGTTATGACCAATGCTTATTATCAATAGCATCAAGCGAAATGATCTAAATAATAAATTATACATTGAAAAATCAGCATAAAAGCAACGTTATGGTTATATTCAATTAGATAATAAATATTAATTTGAAAACAATTCATAGTTAATTTGTTATAATTAAAATATATATTAAATCTCTTAAATTGTTTGTAAAATGTATATTGAGATAAGAAAAATTTATATATTTGTTATTAGCTCCGAAAAATATTAGTATTTGAACGATACCGGTGGAAATCCACGTTAAGTAGAAGAGTTCATTATAATTTATCAAGGATTGAAATTTGGACCATGGTTATGTACAGAATACCTAAAACAAACCCTGACATGCACATCAATTTTGCTTTATCAGATATAAAAAATTGAATAGGATTATGTTGACCATATGGTAAAGTAAAGTTAGCCAACTTTTTTGTATTATAATACTAAAAATTTGTTCAATAAAAGCATGAACATTAACAGCAGACAAAATTAAAAGGATTTGATATTCTTATCGAGCAACTGATTTCTTGAATGACATACTCTAAATCATCTTGGAGTAAAAATACTAAAATTCGGTTCCCTGTTTATAAAATTGTGAGATTGTTTTATTTTATGTATATGTAGTACGTATTTACTGTTTGAATTTCGCGGGCTACGGACGGTGGGATACTCCGATACCGGGAAGTATAAAAAGTACCAAAGTAATATACTCAAACTAATAAATATATTTAAATTTACATTTATTACAGTAAATTATTTCCCATAAAAATGTAATGTCGTTCATTTAAAAAGGAAAAAACTAAGACGACACCGGGTATTTCATTTGGCCATAAAAATACGGTTTGAGGAGGGAAAACTAATTTGAGTTACCGGTAGAATATCGCATTCTCAAACGAAAAAGGGACATTTTTTCATCGGCTTATGACGTTTTAAATTACTGAGGATTTCTTGTTATTTATACCAACGCTCTATAAATTATTAAAACAATTTTCTTCGACTTCGGTCTGATTTCCGTTTTTATTAAAACCACTCATTGTGACCACGATGGATGAATACATTATAGCAACTATTTATATACATGTTTATGTGTATTAATTCCTTGGGATCTTTTTTTTTTGTGTTGACAAAAACGTAGAAAAAAAATTCATAATGTATGTTTGAAAAATTGAACGAGCGGTCGCGCGAATGATCGCTCAGCTATATAATAATAATAATAATAATATTTTGTTGGGGAAAAAATTATTGAGAAATCTCAGGTCATATCCGGCGTCATGAACTCTAAATGAAAACAATCTTAATTTACATAATACACGTAAGTCTATACATGCATATTCGTATTTTACAGCGGGTCTTCGACGTTTTTAAAACTATACTGCGCACACTGGGTGAAATACGATCATATAGCGCGCGATATGAAAATAGCGTTCATGTTCATAAATAGTTTGTGTATTAAAATCCGATAAAATTATAATATAAATATATATATACGATGAAGTGCTGTGCGAGTGCAATCCGATCGAAACACGTTTACATAACAACAATTTCGTTTGTTGCTGCAAGATTTTCAATATTCCCACAGAGTATAATATTGTTAATGGTGTTTTTTTTTTTTTTTTTCGTAACGTCCGTTACAATTATGTAGAATCCCTGGTCATAAACAAACTTCCGGAATGGGGTTTCGCAGAGTTATAACTTATTTAGTTACCCGAAGCCGTTCATAATGCTTGCCACGTAAACTTATCACGTGGCTCCTCTTTTCGAGAAGGTTCTCTACCGTTTATGATAATCCACGTATCGAAGTATGAACTCCGTCTCCGGAGTGACTGAACCACATTTAGTCGTTGAGACCGTCGAGAGTCCTACCCTGTGCGGTTTTCGTAGTTACCGAAGAACTCGCAATACGTTTGCCAAGACAACGCGTGAAATGTAATTCGATGGTACCATACACATAACAGAACGTTATTATGACTAGGTACGTTTAAAAATCAAAATTTTTCCACCGGGCGAGAACCGTGAACTCGTTCGTCTGAGCTGTCACGCGTTCCTTTACCGGGGGGGATCGAGCGCGTGCCCGTGCCGGTCGGGTTTGGAGTGGAGGTGGACGCTTTCGAACAGCGGTTTCAGTACCAACGGGCGCTTCGGTGTTCGACTCGCAGCGTATGTTGTACATGACTACGGGGACACGTCACCGGAGAGGACTAAAAATAACGCGACGAAGTGCCGCAGCTGTTGTGCTTACTCGACGTTGTGCGATAAAAAATTGTAATAAATACGTGCACATGCACCCGTGTCACTACGAAAACGGCACTACAGCAACATTGCGTGGAACGTGCACGCGTTGAACGTTTCCGACATTGAGTTGTAAGCGTTTTTGAACGGAACCCAAAAAAAAAAAAAAATCGAAAAACGCCTACATTCGGGCGCCGGCGAGAGCGAAAAAGTAAAAAGAAATCGGGAAAAAACGGCGGCCCGGAAACAGTCGGGCCCGGAACGAAGTTTATAAATAGGCTCCACGTCGGACGCATTGTAGTCACCGGTCATGCGGCGAAAAGTACTCCGGACGCACGTGCATCGGCAGTTGACACTCTTTGACGGATGGTTTTTCGTTTTTGTTCTTCTGTCCCCGGGCTTGAATCATCGCGGTGCGAGCGTGCGATCGCGTACACTTTCTCATCGAATGGGCCAGCACGTATTTCGAATCCGTTCAAGTTCTGCACACGCTCACCGGTACCGTGCGGCCTTCTGTTGAAGAGGTGCCGGACAACTTGAGCCAACGCCGCAAACTTCTCGGCGACTTACTTTTGCACGCGTACCTTCCAGTCGCGATCAACTGTGTATAATTGAAAATCACTTCGAACAAAAATCATTTATCGTTGCGAATAGAAAAGCCAGGGTTCATGTTATTGCAGAACGAAAACCATTAAATTTAACGTAGGAGTATAGAACTTTGCGACATTTTTTTTGACGATATCGGTTAACGGTTGTTATTGACCATTGTCAATCCAATAATGAAATCTGCAAAACCTATTCACCTTGCATCTCGTATGTTTTTCAACGTAGGATCATTATTTACTCGAGATACAGTCAGTTCCCGTTACATTATCTATCTTACGTTTAGATCACGCAGTTTTATTTTCTTACTCCTCCGATGAATAGTTAGAATCCCCGCACATTTAAATAATCAACGTTAATTTTGATGTATTATTGTTTCGTTGGTAAAACACAAAAATAAACCAATTCGTCTGCGTTTTACGTATTAGTATCCGTATTTTCACATTCTGAAAGTTACTTAAAGCAAACGTGTGAAAACTACAACATCTATACGATGTACGATTACTGTTCAACCGACCATGCGCATCTCGATTTGGCTTAATCTACGGACTTTAGCATTTTAAGTGTCTTCGCATATTGTTTTGTAACATTTTTATTTACGATCGCTTTATCATGGAATGACATTCGAAAAAAGTCAATATCCTGCAGCTTTCCCGTGGCGCATTATTTCCTAAATACATCATTGCGCGTAATGTAATGCGTAATATATACACACCTACACTTGTTTAGAAATACATTACTGTCGAGGAAAAACATTGCCATTCTTCGAATTAAGAGTTAAGCTCAAGAGTTAAGACGTTTAGGACTTAGCGCGACCAGCCGTCAAACTTTAATTATTGTTTATTGCGTTTGTTCTACCGGCACGTGAAGACGGAAAACATGAAAAAAAAAAAAATAAGAAATTCGGTACTCTTAGCCAACAGTCGTCCTCGAAAAACCCAACGGACTATAAACTGTCACAACGTGCGCGTGTATTTGCGTAAATAATACACAGAACGTTTACGTATATTTACCCGAGAATATGTTACAATGAATGCGCGTCGTTCCGAATCTGTCACGCACAAAGCAACCCTATTATACCGATATAAGTAATAGGTTTCATATTTATAAATTCCCCCGACAAGTATAAACCATTGTGCTTTAAAAATTAATTTGTCAGTGATATTTCGAAAATGAAATAAAAGACTCGGCAATTTATCATTAAAAGTTTTGTGATAAGCACAGAGTACAATATCGGTCGACTGGGATAAAACATCGTAGAATAAAATAAACAATTCTATTCGTTGGGAAGAACAAATTTTAACGAGAACCCCATTTAAATCCGTAATCAATCTCGTCCAATCGACTTCTTATTAAGTTTCACACGTATTACATTTGTATACATATTTATATTATAATCATACATATACACGTTTTAATCTAATTTCCGTATGTATATGAACGGTTTACCAAGTGAACTGAAAAATAAATCTACAACGTCCTTGAGATAAAATTTAATTGGTTTTCAATCATTAGATCTATTCATTGAATTTATAAAATTATATATTTATTTATAATATTTATTTATTTACGTCATGTATACTCAAAGACAACTATTGATCGACATCTAATGTGAAAGTAAAAAAAAAAAAATGATCTATAAATAGATTACGTTGTAGGTGTTTGCTCAAGTTTATTGCAAAATCGAAATGACGTAGTTAAAATCATATTTTGTACATTGCAGAGCTAAATTATTGGTTGAAATGCGTATTATAAATGAAAATGTACTTCAAAGGTATACAAAAATCATTATAAAATAATATGCCAATTTACATGGACAATATATGTCTATATTAATTTCAGATAGGATGAAAATAAGTATAATCAAAAAATGATTTACATAAAACAAATTTAACATATTAACATAAAAAAAGAACATTCAACGACCATGAAAACGTAACATTAATCAATTACAAAGAAAAAAGAAATAAGGAAGAAGAAAAAGCTATTAACTTTTTAAATTTAGCTATTCCCGTTGGAATATTATCAATAAAGAAATAACAAAAAAAAAAAAACATTAAGATATTTAATATTATACTATATGATATAATAGTAAATAATATTATATATTATACTTTATTTTATATTTTATATTAAATATTTCTATCGTTGTTGATGGAAATTATTTTTATATTTTAAACAATGGTGGGAGAAGCTATGGCAACTAAACCAAAATGTTATTATAACTTGGATAAATTGTAATTGTTATTCATTATCAATTCACTAACTGTGTATTGTATTGTGTATTTCGTACGAGTCAAAAAATATTTCTTTTTTTTTTCTTTTTTTTTTTAATTGTTGTACACGGTAATAAAGGATATTTTTTTAATAACACTTTATAATAAAATATGTCGTGTTACAGTTTGTGACAAACGTTAACATTTTATAAATTAAAAACAATATAGGTACGTATACATTTTGCACAATTAATAGCTTATTAAATATTTTGCGTGTCCCACTTACTTACTACACTAAAATTATATTTTCATTATCAGAAATACATGTTTTATCGGACTAGACCGAATTTGATACTGAATAATAAAATAAAAATTATGACAGAAAAGATTTATTTACATTGCGATCGTAAATCAAATTTTTTTTCTGGCATGGTTGTAAAAATTTTACATTTAATCATAATTGTAGTTTTAAATACATTTCAATAACTGCAGTTTTAACAGTGTTGCCCAACCAGAGCACCGTGAACTATTCGAGATCAAAAATAATGTTATTTAGTTCAGCAATAATTAGATGTTTAATATTCTGCTTGAACATTGAAATTATGTGGTCGGAGGCGTTCGAGATACGTTACGCACTTTAAATACACTGTGTACGGTTGATGAGCTTAGACGTCGTAAAGAAGCGACGAAATAGTGGGACTAAACGCGAGACGCGAGGGCTTTCGCAATCGTGGTTTTCTGCTGCGGGGATTTATTAGGACGGGTAGTGTTTAGTTGGTCCTACCACTATGCGTTTTGAGCAGGGAATGTCTCAGTTATAAATCCGATAAGTAATTGTCGGTGAAAACGAAACACAATTATATAATATGAAAATATTTTGTAACACCTAATCATATTTTACGCTGATTAGTACGTAATTTGGTGATAATTTTGGCCATGAACAATGTGGTCAAGAAATCGCCAACCGACTTTACCGACTACTTTATCGGCGCGATGAACGAGTACGATATATTTGTGTCATGCACGTTCATTATTGGCGAGGATTATTATTTAAATCGAAATATTAAACACGCGTCCCTTCAATCATAGAAAAAACTACGTGCGCGACATAAATATTACACAACTACGTAAAAGTATGCAAAATACGGATTATAGACCGTTTGTCATTCGAAAACGCTTTATTCTTTATCTATTTGCGAAACGGATTTGTATCACCAATTGAAGTCGGTATGGAAAAAGTTAAAAATCCGAGATCAACACATGGCCAATAATTCATGTTGTTACAATTGAATTCGGAATTAAAATATGTGTAAACACAATAAACACGTCGAAAAACAGCTACATATACGTTTGTTACCCAGTGCATGTGGAAATAATGTATGATGCGGCCAGCCTATTATGAATACAACTTGCAGTAGCTAATAGTGATGTACACGGAATAATAAATTATACAAAACAGCAGCGGGGGATACGTGATTAATAAATTGGCCGACGAGACCGCAATATTCAATTAAAAAAAACGAAGATTGTGTGCCCAACAATATTTTTATAAAATTATAGCAAAGGTATACCGCTACAACGGGTAACCGTGACAATGAATTAAGAAACGGATAGGCACTATGTGAAAATGCATTCATAAAAGGTCAATCAATAAATTTAAATCTTTGATTACGTGTAATATAATATGATCTAATGTAAGATTTACATGGTTTATCCGGCGGAGGGGACTATAATTAATACCAACATTAACCTTTTGAATATTTATACGACTAAATATTATAGTTTACTTGACATACTAAAAAAAATGATTGACGTGAAAAAACATTTTTCTAGAAATTCTCCAAAAGGGGTTATAGCCATATTACGTTTTTTTTTTCTTTTTTGACTGCACACGAGTTGCGTCCATAAACTTCATTTTCGCATGAACAATCTTGACCCGACCATGTATTTTATTCAAAACACGATACTTATTGTACTTTTATTGATCCTTGAAAAAAAAAAAATCGTTAAAAATCGATAAATCACAAATCATGTGGTATCAAAGTGACCAAATTGTGAGTGTTCGCGTATAAAAAAAAAAAAATCGTACGATGAGATTGCATCAACAACGACGTCCGCGTTAATTGTGAATCCTTTACGTTCTAGGTGCAAAATAGAAGCTTTTGACCAGGCGAGTAGTTTAGAACCATCGTGGTCGAGTAGACGTTCATCCCGACGTCGGTATTACATTTCAAGCCAAAAATAAAGGAAAGTTCATCGACATCTCCGTCGTTGGTCCGTGTACGCGCGGCGACGGCGGTTTAATCGGCGGCGGCACCGCGGTGACGTTGGCTGTGGTCCACAACCTCGACAGCGCAACGGCATCAACAAATTACGCCGGTTCAAACACCTGCGACAACCAGCATTAGATAAATATATACATATTTTATTTTTATTCGCAGACTCCTCTATTTTTACCTACACGCACAATCAAGTGTCTGTGTATCTTATTATATTCTGTATATAATACAATACGTTTTTGCAGTGACGACCGCAGGAAACCTGCAGCGTTAAAATTTTAGATTTTTGAAAATATTATTTCCTTATCAAAACGTGTTTCATCTTTATCAAATAAACAAATAAATAATTAAGTAAAAAAAAAAAAAAATTATGACCAATAACGACTGCGTATAATTCGTCCTCGTCTTAACCATTAATAACGGCGTACAAGTAAAGAAACTACATCAGAACATTGTCTGTGTATATATTTCGAAGAGTATTCGAATTGATAATTAAATCGTACACCATATTTAAATTTACGACGTTAAAATGACTTCCTCGGCATAGCGGCATTAGCTCGACGTACGCATTTACGTGATGAAATTTATGAAAAGTTACTCACCATTATGCTTCACAAATGTAAATTGACCTTCTGATGTTTTGATTTTAATACGAGCATACGCCTTTGCTTTGTGTAAAACTGTACTATGTACAAACAATACGTCGATGTCGTACGTTTTCAATGACACCTTCTCGTTCGATAATTATTCATAAAATTAAAGCCTGTCGGAGCGGATATTATTTCATCGCGGGGAATGAAGTTTTACATTGTGTTTCAAGAACGCAGTATAATAAACGTATTTTTGTTGACGTCAGATATGAAAAAAGTTTTCGCGCCAACGAATTCTGACGGATGTCAAATAAGAATTGATTATACGTAATGAAATTAGATTTCATTTTTTATGATCGTGTCAAAAGTGCTTTTCTTTATCCATTACGATTTCAAGTTTATTCGCAAAATTTGGCTTCGAGTAACCTTGGACTTCGATGAGAAAACATTACCCTTGAACAATTTAAAGCGAATAAACATTTATTCGAACGATATAACTGCGTTTGACGAGCGATAGCGTGCGTGTTTGCCAAAAAATAAAATACGTGTATATCAATTCTGTAAGTACATTTACGTTGGAAATATAGACATACATAGTACACCATAATGGCATTACGACGCGAGTTGGGTATAAAATCCGATTAACGGCGAATTTGCGCTTCGCGACCTTGGCTGCGAGTCGGCCGATGCGATAATACCGGAAAAATCTAATAAATTTTTGACGATAACGGTGCAAAGCTTAGCAATACACAAACACTCACACATACATGCAAACATATGTGCGCGTGCGTTTGTGTATATTTAATAATTACGTATAATTACGTGCCCGGGCAAGGGGAACGAAGATGTACGCGCCACTGTTACACCGCTCTGGGCGTACAATTTTCGTGTGTACGTACAGTGAAAATTTGAATACATTTTAATTTTGAATATTTGTAAACATAATGTATTGATTTTCAGAATCATGAAAACTGCAAACACATGCGATGATATACATATTTATGAATTTTTTTGAAATTCGATCGGTGCAACAATAACCTAGTGAGTCCTTCATTCTTCCGTCGGAGAGGTCAGGGGCGTTATACATAATATATATATATATATATATATGAATATGTACAGCTTCTCCGATCGCTACTTGTTATAATATTATACTCCATACCCACGTAATCACGTCGTACTGTTTGCGAGCGGTGACTACTCGTATATAATTTCAAAGGGTGCAAAATATTTCAATATTCTACGTCTAAACAGCCGGACATCCGAAACATGACTTTACTCATTCAACATTTTTTTTTCTATTATGACGTAAAGAAATTATGGTTTTTTTTATCTTAAAATGTAACAACGGTTCCTAACACTGCCATCCCTTGCGCCTCTGTGCAGAGATCGTATGGCGTGAAATATTATTATCCGATTTCCGGGATATTCGAAAACATCCCCTTTTCCATATGAAATACAGCAACGTTATGGTATAAGTTGGGAGCGAAGGAGTGTAAGTCCGTAATGGCCTATGCTACGAGTTATTTAATTTTTTTCATAATAATTCAACCAATTATATACGTCATATTTTTAACATGTGTGTTTATAAAATATTATAATACGTGTTCTCATAGCCTCGACGTCGACCTTCCGCAGCACACATTTCAAAAACAATACGCTACAACACTTAATTATTGCTAGTATTAATAGTATATCGTATATGTATATGTATTTGTAAACGTACGGCTAAAATATACAAGGTACTAATAAGTGCACGCGTTTTCTATCCAAAAGAAGAAAAGGATCGTTTTTGTTCGTAAGAAGTTTATTTTAAAAAAAAAAAAAAGAGATTCTTTCTCGTGTCGAATCTTCGTACTAAATATACGTATAGTATCCCGTGTCGCCGTCGATTTAAAAAAAAAAAAAAAAAAATAGTATACCATTAGTAATTATTGAGGTGTGTTCGATTTATTTTTATTCGTGTAACGAGCTGTGTTATAATGTAATATAAAGGTGCGCGTATAAGCGTACACGGGACGACGGCGTCCGGCCAAACGGATAGATCCCTTCGACCACGACCTAACCGAATCCGGTGATACGTATCGCGCATCCGTCGTTGTCGCGTGACCTTTTTATTTTATTTTTTTGGTATTTTTAGGTGCGTCTCACGTAAAATATACAGCCTGCACGATACGCGCACAAACGTTATTATCATTATGGCCGAAATTACTAAACGGGTAGATGAAGAGACGGGAAAGGGTCGTCTTGTAATTTTCGTTTCTGTCTGAAACTTCTCATCGAACGAAATCGCAACATGAGCGGTTTACGTCGCACATACTGTTCCATATAAGTGCGTTTAGCCTGCTGAGCATATATTTTTTCGCTCGTTCTCTGTCTTACGCTCTCTATCTCTCTCGTCGCCCGACGTTTGTTTTTGCAGAGTTTAGTCGATTATTATTCAGATTAGTATACAAGGTCTATCGTCGCCACCGCCGCCCACTAAATCGTTGTTTTATACAACATATGTTTTTAATCAGATGCATCGCCACATTGTAAATAGCTGCGTTTTCGGTGTACTGGGTTTTTTTCTTCCTCAGTCTCTGGTGCAGCGGAAAAAAAAACATTAGACATGTACTCTAATAATACCTTATCCTACATACGGTTGCCGTTGCCTATTGCACGATTTCGCGTATAAAACAATTTCTTGTTATCATTTTTCTAATACACATTCGTTGAATTATTTCAAATAGACCACAGTTGGTCCGCATCATTTTATGCAGTGGCGTGGCGGAGGTGTTCTTTTATTATTTCTTTCGACCAATCACTCCTTTAAAATTTGATGGCGGATCATTAGGAACTGTCAAGATTTGTTCAATATTATCTCTTGCCAACCTACATAATTGGACGGTATTAAATTAATGAATTACGTACATACGAATTACGAATATGTGTACAAGTATATACATAGTTTTTAAGTATTAAACTTCATATCTAGGCGAGTTACAGTAAGCCAGAGCCAGTAGTGGGGAGGCAGTGACGGGTCTAGAAAATTTGTCACCCAGGCTTATAAAAATGCAGAACCCTTGCGTAGTTCAAAATTACGAGGTATGTTCATGTCTATTTTTATTTTTAATAAACTTAAGAGCGTCGTTATGCCAACAGCTCTTGAGGTAAGCATACCAACTTTCCCTCGTCCCAACTTAGATTCGGCACTTTACGTTAAACTTTTACCCTTTAAAAATTAGTTTAACGCTCTGCAATGGGAATGCCATATATCACTTCAAATTGTGTAACATTGGTTTACACAGTTATAATATACACTGTAGTGTCGGTTTGTCGGTGCACGAATGATACGAATTCTTGATATTTGGGTTACAAGTCTATAGAAAACAGCCAAGAATTACTTAATTAAGAATTATTAAGAATTAAGAATAATTTAAGTTAGAATACGTCATAAAAAAGTTCACAAAAAAATAATAATAAATCATCAGTATCAGTTCGATGTACTACATTTTTTTTTTTTTATCATAATCCACAGAAAACGATCAGAAAACCTCTAGTTTAAGTGCAGATTTATTAAAAAGTATAATATAATTATATCGATTATTATTTATCATTACACGCGTGAGGCACGGCAAGATCCTGAACGTTACAAGCACCTTCGCACACGCACCGCCTCAGTTATGATTACAACTATAAACTCGTGTGTCGAACGCGAACCGTGTTCACTACACTAATTGTGTGCGTACATGCTCTCAACACCATTGAGTTGCCAGGGTTTTTTTTCGGGGGGTTGTTTTGCCCTTGAAATTTAACGCCCACGCAATATATATATACTTAAGTATGTGTACATAATGTACACACAAACGCATTACCGTATAGTACACCAGTGAACACGCGTTCAGAACCCACTCGGTCCTCGTGTTCCCTTTATCATTAAGTACACGCTCGCATCTCATCCGCTGTACACAAGTATGGAAATACGCACGTAAAGTCACCGCCTGTGGTGGTTGTGGTGGTGGTGCGGTAATAAATCAACTCCGGTGATGTTTTGTGGCGTTCCATCGGCAACGGCGGGGGCTGTTGTCGTCCGCCTAATGACGTCATTGCGAATAATAATTTCCCGGTACTCTTGTGTATAGTCGTACGTATTACATGAGTATACATACATATACATAGCTGATGAACGAATGCTCTTCGTAAATGCGTCTATGCGTTGAACAAACCGCGTTTATGGTAAACATTATGCATAAACTCGCGTGCCGCCAATGAATCGAGTTTTAGCCTCTGCATAGATAAAATATGTGCACAGACATACAGCTGCGTTGAGGGTTTTCGTTTTTTTTATCTTTTGCGACGACGCGTTGATCGTTTTTTCCTTGTCCTTGAATTTATAACGTTTTTCCATAAACGATCAATATAGAAACGTATGTTGGTATGTTTCTCACTTTCTCAGATATTAGCTGCGTTCAAAAGCGTTATGCTTTGCATCGGTCCGTTTGCTATTAGATTTTCGATCAATAATCTGGAATTCCAGTCAAGTTGGGTTTATAGATTTTCCAGAGATGATTCTTCTGTACGACATCCTATCACACAGGTACGCAAAATTGTTCTTTTTACGAAGTGGGTATTTTATGCGGAGTCAAGATTAGCAAAAAGGCGCACTGTGGTGGTCGTAAGATTCATATCTAAACTTATTAACGGAATAGTTATACGACAGGAATTAATAGCAAATATTAATTATAAAGACCCGTTCTTTTAATGCTAGGACTCTGTTACCTTCCAACAGACCTTGAACATTCAGTATTATACATTAAATAGCCCTATAAAATGTGTCCTGAATTCCTGTTATAAAATTAAAATCATTGAAGTTTTATGATCCCTCATTATATATTGAGTAGTAGTAATAAAATAATACTATCGTATATTAAAAAGGTTCTCGAGCTTTTGAGGTACCCTTTCATACTATTTTATGATATCACGCCTCCCCCTTAATATGATTGAATTATGTTTTAATACTTCTATTAATTTATATATTTTAATACATGTGACATGACTTTAATGTTAGTTATTGGCAGTGTTGGGAATAGATAACTAATAATTTATCTAGATAAAGATAAAGATGACTATACTAATTCTTATCTAGATACAGATAAAGATAGTTATACTAAATTTCATCTAGATAAAGATAAAAATAAGTACATTTTGATCTAGATAAATATTAGATAATTTCATGTTTGATTTTGAAAATATTCAGGATACTACAGCCTACAGATATTAGGTAAAAAATTCATAATTAAAAACATTTTAAAATAAATATCATTTTTTAAACTCATTTTAAACATTAATAAACATAAAATTGAAAATAAATTTTTTTTGAAATAAACTTCATAAGAAGATTGTCAGTTATTATCTGTGTCATAGATATATGATGTACAGAAAAATGTAAAAATAAAAATATAGAAACATTTTAAATTTTCAAATTTTATTTTTATTCTATTTAAATAAATTATCTAGATTGGTACTGATAGATAACAAGATTTTTATCTAGATGAAGATAAAGATAACTGAGTATAAATTTATCTAGATAAGATAAAATATAAATAATTTTTATCTAGATAACTTATCTAGATACATTTATCTAGATATTTCCCAACACTGGTTATTGGATTAATATATTAATATGTAAACTAATGAAGTTTTTTTAAATATTTAATGAATATATTTGTTAGGAAAATAATATTATTATAATTTAAAATTACTAAAACCAATTATATTATATTTCATTTTTTAAATATTAAATTTTAAATTTACTATTATTAAATTTATACAAATTAATGAGAGGGTTGACATTGTTTAGTTCAAATCAATTGTGAATTCAATATTTCGATTTAATATCAAAATATTAAAAAATAACATTTTCGTGTTTCGTTGATTTTTAAAAATATTTATGTCTCCCATGAAAGTTGATCACGTATCCCTAGGGGGACGTGCTCCCCAAGTTGAGAACCATTGGTACATTGTGTATTTATATTGCATTTTTAACGTTTAATCTATACTTGAAGTTAGTAATTTAGTTAATTTATTCAGTTTAAAACTGTGTACTATCTGAGCTTTTATTTTGCGGAGTGTATAAAATAATAATAATATAGTAAAAAAAAATAAATAAATATGCTCAGTGGAATAAATAAACACAGAGAAATACTCAAAACTATCAAAGCAAAACGATGGAATATGATTCATCATATCCTGAGGCACGAAAACGAACTAGCTTATAGAATAATAGAAGGGAAAATTGAAGGTACTAGAGCTCGAGGACGTCAAAGAACTTAATTTGTTGGGCAATTTATCTTCGATGCTGGACTATCAAGCAACATGGAACTAAAAAGATAAGCTGAAAATAGGGAAGAGTAGAGGTTGTGAAACCAACCATAGGGTTGAATTCAAGGAGAGAGTAAGAAAAATACTTCATTAGACCAGCGTTATACTGCCTACGCGCATTTGTGATGTGACGCACTTAAACATAAAATTATCGTTTGCATTTAAATAGATATATTAAACCTCTTGTAACAAACTTACCTTTTACTATTTATTTCTACAAAATTGAATTTCAACTAAATTTAAGGACATAGACATTTAAAAACAGCAATCTAACTTATTTTTTCCAACTCAATCGATGACTACAGAATTTCTAAAACTATAAACACGTGTGACGGTCGACCCATAAATCTATTAAAAAATGTACTTTTTTAATTTTTTAATAAGAAAATAAAATTTTCTACAACTGACCAGATTTTAATTTTGGGTACATAAAAACATGCATGTTAAAACATGGGCAATAATTCATTTTTATCTAAATTCTTCTAAAATAAATAATGTGTTGCATAGTATATGTGAAACATTGTATATATATAAACATATAATATACAATTACACTAATCGATGTATTAAATTTGACTGAAATTTCTAAGTTAAACGTTTTAAATATTAATTTTCGTTAGAAACGTACACTTTCAAGTTATTAACGCTTTTTTCTGGTTGATGTTTTATAAAAAAATTATGCACGTCAATATGCATAATAACATGCAATGAACAATATTCAGTCTTGCAGTTAATTTGACCTCAAATACTGTCTACATGCTCACAGTAATCGAATTGATTGATATTCATATGTCAAGTTTTAAAATCGATTATTTTTGTTGTTTTTCTAGCTTTTTTGTAGACGTCGATGGAATATGATATAATAACATTATATCCTTACGAACACATCCAATAGCAGTGTACAAAAAGCTGCACTTTATACGCGACTGAGTGTAAGTCGCAGAGAGTCAATTTTTTCTTTCGACAATCCGTATAATCTTATATTATTATATTATACACATTATACACATAACAATAACTTATTATGTATGAAACAAAAACTCAACATATTTATTTTCACGATCAACGCGTCAAGTGGAACGATAAAAATAAATCTGGTGCACACATTGATTGTGCTCTAAACTACCATGTATTACTAACCGACGTGTCTACGCATGTAACTCATTTTTGTACGACCGCCCGGAGCACAACGAGTGAGTGATCTGCCAATTATTTAATCGCTAATAGACATACTTCTCAACACGAAAAGTTGCAAAAACTTTATTTTTATATAAATAATTTTGTTAACTACAGACTGCGTGTGTAATAACCAACTATAATTTGATACAGGAACCTAATAACTCGGTATATAATTTGTTTGGGTGGTGTACGTGATCGTGTGCACCATAATACGAGTCACCACTGCTCACCACCAGGACCAGCGTTAGGGGAGTTTCTAAACATTTAAAGAATCATTGTACCTACTGATCAAGTATCGTACACCCGATTTGAACGTACGTACCTACTTGAAAATTTAGTATTTGTTATTATGGTTGATATACATTGCATGTACCTGTTTAGTCACTATTATATTTGTGTTACAGATTCGCATGAGCCACCCATCTATTTATTGACAAATATTGAGTGGCCATGGCCTCTTAAAAATCCCTTCATCACGTCACTGCGTGCTGTGGCATATCAATTATAAAGTAGTATTTATTACTATGTATGACCATTGATTATAAATACTAGAGTTTATAATCAACGGTATAACATAGGCTAATATTTACTTCTCAATATTAATATTATAATTTACCTACATAATACGAGTTGTATAATATACATTAATGCGTTTCCGTTTTGGGTTATGATTATATTGGTCTTCGAGGAATGCATAGGTTTATCATTTAACATTGTCTATGATGATATAGGTATACCTTACATTTTAGATAGAATGATTCGTGGAGGGAGAATTTTCATAGGGCAGCGAAAATATGTTGTCCCAAAACGTAAAATATCCAAATACGGTCCTGGTCTCAATGTCTATTTATTGGTAGGTACGTAACGACGAGCGCAGTTATAAACACAAATTTCGTGTGTCGTTTCCGAACGGATTCGAAAACATCGATATCTATGCACGTGATAATGTTCGTTCGATCTCACTAGGTTCTATTACGATCCACGGTACGACGTTAAGCGTTTCAACTTGGTGGATAGTATTTATTACACCAAGGAGTAAAAATTGCATTTTTTGCGGAAAAATCAGTCTTTCGACAACTCTAGACAGCTGCTCACCCATATGGAATTACTTTTATTTCTTCACGCACATTCGGCTGATTTTCAAATATGTTGTGTTCGATCGTCGGCAGTACTAAAGTTAGAGTTTTTAAAACACTCTTACATTTTTATTTGGCCATTAATATTCAACAGTTATTGTTCGCAACAAATATTGTCATATCAGCTATATCTTTAAATTATAAATTAAAAAATAAAAAAATAGTTTTGTTCTTTCGTAATATTCCCATCGAATATTTATCGACAAAAATACATATTTATTTTCTGAGTCGCACGTTACACACTTTAGCCTTTCAATGTTTAACAACGGGTATCAAGTGTCAAATAGTAATTGAAAATTAATTTTTTTTCTCTAAATACTTTCATAGAGCGCAACTACGACATCGGTTCAATTCCGATCGTGTGCGTGAAAATAAACGGACCGCAGAACGCGGGAAAACACATAGGATTTCTAGCGAACTACTGCTTCGTCGCATGTGCATAGACCATGGTTTTTATTTTTCACCAGCGAGAAAACGAATTTCCCGAACGCGACAAACGTTTCTGAGCCTCGACCATACGCGTTTGAGGGCTCGTGCAACAGCACCGTCGTACCGACACGAGAGCTGCACAGCACGACGGTAACGTACGCCTTCGTGACGGGTCATCGATTTTCACTCGTCACGATGACCGTGCCCAACCCGGTCGGACTTATCGTTCGACGTGACGATCGGACGACTCCCGGTGAACGCCGACGCGCCGCCGAGCCCGCGATCCGCACGCGCGCGCACGGGAAATCCGTGTCGGCCGTCAACGGTGGATTCGCACGCATTATCGCCGGTATCCCTTCGTACGGGTGTTTGACGTGCAGCGACGTGTGCACGGACCGACGCACGCGTGAAAATCGCAGCCGCGGCCACGTGTTAACAGATCTGCTCGAAAACGATTGCCCTTCGTTGTAGATCGGGTTTCTCTCTCTCTCTCTCTCTAGAACCATCCTTACAGGATGCGATCAAAGAAAATTAAGTAAATATTTATCGTACAATAAGTGAGTAGAGTGCGTTACCATACGACACGTATTAGGCACCACCCGTACGGTTTGTATCTGATGGGCGTACAGTAAAAACGATCGACTCAACTGCACTGTATACACACACATACATATTTATGATTGAATGCCGAGTAAATGGAAAACGTCGATTTGAAATCATCAGATATTTTCAGTTAAATCGATTTCGATTAATCATGCGCTCGAAAACTTCGATCCCAGTCGAACTCTCACTGTTTTTGTGCGATTTACACAAATATTGATGGCCGTTGGGTGCATATAATTCATTACCGTCAAAAATTACGCGTTACGTGATTGATTAATCGCAGCTGCGGGTTATAGAACTGGAATACATCATAGGATTCTTTTGCATTTATACATGAGTTTACGTACGTCATTATGTATTTTTTTTTTTTATTGTGATAAGTATAAGACTATGGGTAGACTGAAGTGTATTAATATATATTTTGTTTAAATAATAGATTTTGAGTATTTAATGGTATTTATATGTATTAAATGGGAATGTTTTTGAATTGACGAAGAAACAGCACTCGCACTTAACTTGTTTTGCAATTTCCTTATTTCTTATTATGAATCAGTAAATACAATCGATATTATTATATATATACTTACATGTAAATGTATTTAAAATTTTAAAAGGTAGTCCGTGGTGAACTAATAGAGTTGTGGCTCATCTAATTCAAGTAGTTTAAATAGTAATTTGCATGAAAATATATGACATTTTTATTTGAACAATTTAATGTGAGTAGTTCAACGGTACTGTAATATTTTTAAATAACATTGAAACAATACCCACGTGCTCTTGGACTGATGAATTCGATTTATTTGGGCGGATCTCGTGGTAGGGTACATAATAGTTTATTTTTCAACCTGTTCAAATTGATCGATTTGTAAAAAAATACGAAAAAAGTCTGGCATCGAAATCAAAGAGAAATGCACTTAGGACTGTTATTATTGGTGTAAAATGGTATAGAGATACGACAATTTAGAGACTATTGTGGCTATAACCAACAAAAATAAGCGAGCAAAGGCAAGATGATCTGTACACTTTTCTAGATGTCTACCTATACACAGCGTTTAATATTATAATATCAATGCACCGTACATTGTTGTGTTATTTTACATAATACTCATGCTTATACTTGCGTCAAAACTGATGTAAGGTTAAGATTCTGGTTCCGATAAAATATTTTGAAATTATACTTTTAAAAATATATAATAAGACATAAAATTACAAAACGCGCTAACATTTGTTGTGTCCTCGAGGTCATTAAAAATACATAAATATTCTGAAACAACAAAAAATGTTAATTGATAATTAGTTTAATGTTTTAAAAACATATATTGAGCATGTTTAAAACTCAGACAATACAGACAAGTTCTGTCGCCAAAATAAAATTGGCATGAAATTAAAATTAATAATAGAACCGTTTTGCCGAAGAACAAGTACGTGGAAATTAAAAAATGGTATTTCTACTGTTCGTACAAATGGCAAACAAATGCGTAACGTGACAGGTTATTGAACTATTTATTAATGTTTTTAATGGGTGTTTTTGCCAATTATTCAAAATGTAGCTTATATATTACCTTTTATGATTTATCGTTAAAGAGTTGTACTTTTTAAGAAGTAAAATATTAGTATTGGTAATGAACAGCTCGTTCTTTTATTATTTTGTAAACACCTGCGATTAATCACACGAATTATTAACGCACACATGGATGAACAACAAATTTGGTTTGCAAAATTGTCACTGTTCTCGGACAGTCGATTATATTTACTCGATAAATCAATATTCGTAAAATATCTAATTCCCTACTCTGACTGACAAACGTATATTTTAAGTTTTCAACAGACTCATTGGATATACTTATTCGAATGCAATAAGCGCGTTCGATGTTATCCATTGACTGGTCATTGTAGAGGTCGAAATCGACTCGTTCGTTCGAAAATAATTTATTTTCAATTTATTTTGAGAACAGTCTTTCTGTCGGTATTGGAAATGAATTCGAGTGACCATAGCCTATTTTCACGACTGACAATATACACCGTATTTACTTTATCGTTTCTTTTTTATTTTTAACGTTCGTATCTTAAACGTACACAAATATATTATACAACATACAGGGACAGCTGACTGGCGGCCATTTTTATTCGACCCACGCTGTTTTTTGCAATTTAAAAAGAATTCTCTCGCATTGTAATAAAAAAAAAAAAAAAAAACATGAAAATGTATAATATAAAAATGGCTTTATTTTATAATGTATAAACCATTATATTAAAAAGGTCGAGTTGTTTTTAATAAACATAATTTTTAATCATAATAATTCAAGAGTTGAGTAAAAGCTACAACACAATATCGCGATGACAGTCGTCGCCAGACTTCGCCATTCGATCGTATAAACGATGATGCCGACATACGAATGAAATATGATCGCCCACAGTATGTTTTTTTGATTTATTCTATAATCCGAGAAAATAAACGAACATTGTACGTTTTCGGCATTCGAGATCGGGATGAGATTTCAATAATGCCGAATTATCACATCCAATGCGGTCTGCAGATAATAATATAATACATACGCATTAACACCACGACACAGCATGATCTCACGCACATGATATTTTATAATAATACACACATCTCCCAAAACATGCACGTAACATGTGCACGCGCACAAGGCTGCGTATCTTTCGGGGAGGAGGATAGACCACGCACAACGTTGCCCCCGAATCGTGATTTTATTTTAAAACCGATAACAGTATAAAATATAACGGCAGGCGATAATAAATAATTTCACCTTAAGGTAACAGGTGATTATTGTTTAATTTTCTAAACACATACACTCTCGTAGTAGGTGTTCACCATTCGAAATTATCGATTATCCCGGTATCAGTAGTTAATGTACTTATACGAACAGTGCAGTCTGTTTTTACAAAGTAAATGACGAATAAATAAGGTGCACCGCGTATGTGACATTTTTTTTGGTCTACTAATTATTAATTGCTGTCTCTTGGTTTTATACATATATAATTACGTAGCAAGTATCGATTTTTACTATGACATTGACAATAGATGTAACATTATAAAAGTATTTTTACTATACAACTTATTTTTTCGAGGGGCAAACGGGAGTAGACTGTATTATGTGATCTAAATGCATACATATAAAAATGTACAATAATATTAAACATTCGTTAACATTAAAACGTGTGGAATAAGCGTAATATTTTATGTATATGGCGTACATTATACAAATAATATTTTGATATTATTCTATGCACCTAAAATGGTGTATTTTACGTTTGTTTGTAATTATGTCAACAATGCGTCGTGATAAAAAATTTAAACTCTATCGATACAGTGACCATAAATAATGCTACTTTAATCATATACAAGTTGATATAGTTCAGCACAAATTATTCACTAAAGTCGTTGATCGTCGAGTGCAATGACTTGGTTTACTATTATGTCACATTGACCTTGTACTCATACAATAGGAACAAAATGGACGAATAAATAATAAATATTTTTCAATTTATATGGAGCTTTATTTTTGAGAAGGGCAAGAATTATATGAAATTTTAAATTTTAACAATATTTATGTGACAAAAACAATGTTCAAAGACATTATTTGTAATATCATATAACATACGAGTAGTTATATATAACATTTTAAATGTTGAATACACATAATATTGTCACACATTTATTAATACTTACATTATAATCACAAGAAATATCAAATGCAATATTAATAAAATCCATTATTGCACAACCCGTGAATATACCATGTAATTGTTATATATACTAGCACTAAAGTAAACGCATTATAAATCTATTTGCATAAAATTAAATAGGCAATAACAATGATTACACTTGAAAATTACACTGAGGAATGCATTGTTTTCAAACCTATTGACATTAAAGAATTATATTACCATAAATCCTTTGAAACGTATTATTTTCCGTGATCCATGTGCTTATTCTACCCATGTACTCGTACTATATAAACTTGAAAAGTTTCAGTATCACATCTAGTTATCTTTAATTTTATTCAATATATAGTATAATACATACAAGTTCATTGAGATATTTTAATAGCATATGAGTACTTGTGACTCGTTATAATTTTTCTTCTTTGAAAAACTAAATTTCTAAAAGTTTGAATAGGTGCGCTATTCAAGATATAACTTCAAAAACTTCAGGGTAAGTTTTAATAAGTGTATATTGTTTGCAGTCATTTATCATGAGTTATAACAGCGGTCAACTTTCGCCATCAACTCAATTTATTTTACGCTACCATAATTTATATAACTTACAAGATTTTAGATTCTGAGAAGAGTCAAGGGATAAAAACATTTTACCCTATTTACACAATGACCCTAAACTTTGATACAACAAATTAATTTGCTCGTTACACATTTTTACGCAACATTGCATATAATTGAATAATACCAAGTTCAAATGATATTTAATGGAGTCCAATTTTGGTTACTTTTCTAGTTCGTTTTAAAAATTGAGAAAACCTTTTAAATGCTATAAATAGATGAACTAAAAATTAAGCAGACACACTAGTTGTCACTTATAAGCGGTAGACCAAGTTCTCTACTAAACAATTGATTTTTGAATGTGAATTAAAAAATTTCGCTTGGTTTTTTTACATTGCAAATTTTTCTATGTACCATATAATTATATGTACAAATTATTATTGATTAAACCATGAATGTAATCGCACACAGTAAAGTTCCCGAAGACTTTTGGACACATGAATTTCTCAAATCATATTTTATACTTTCTTATCATATTTTATTTCGTGTACATGTGTATATTTGATACACACTCAGTCTCATACTGCCCTAAATACACGACTTGTTTATTAGATATAAGCATGCAAATCGCGTGCACAAGTTAGCTTCATCATAGCGTAGACACTCTTAACGATTGTCTTTTCATCGTTTTCCTGCGTACACACACACACACACACACACACACACACACCTGTATTTATCTTTGTAAATATAAAGTATTATTTATGATATTATAATGCTCATATTTTGATACACAATTATATACCGTCGAACGTCAAGAATCTTAAACGTATGTAGAGGTGTCGGGAGTGTGTTGTTACGCATGGTTATTAAAAAAATATAATGATAGGTGTGTATAATACAATTTCCGTTTTGTTTGACCAACGGTAATAGTAGTAGTAAACATAATAATACATATAATTAAATAACACTTGTGTTTATAAACATTCAGTATAACAGTATCTATACAACGTCTACTGCAATTAAAAAATATGAAACAAGTTGATATCGAGTTTGAGTCACTCGAGAGTACGCCTTATGCCGAGTATCTAATTATTACTACTTTTTCTCTCGAATGATTTTAATTCTTTGAAAGTGAATTTATAGTAAAAACGTTACTGAAACGCATTAAGACGACGTTGATCGTTCACGGAGTATAGCATAAAATTGACAGTATCACATTCGAATATAATTGTCTCGACTGCGACTTTTCGGTTTTCGATTTTGTGTAATCAAAAGTTTTCGTCGCATGATCACGGTGCAAGTGAATGTTCGGAAAGCTCAACGCCCACGAAAAGTGCTATTAATTATAATACACCAGGGCGTGTGCACGGTCAGAGTATAATATATCTATATTAAAGTGTGTCAACAACATTTACACACAAAATCCGGTTAAATAAAACACATTCACTCACTGATGTGTTGTTTGTTTGTTTATTTATTTATTTATTTTTTTTAATATCAAGCTCATTATGAACTTACAAGTGACATAAAGTAAAAGATAAGGAGCAAAGAAAATAGAATACCGATAATAATTATTATAATAACGTGGTACTCGAGCGCACGTGTGCAACGTGTTGTGAATAGAAAGAAAGTTTATACGACGACGTTGGCTACGTGTAGAAACGTTTTCACGCTATTACGCTGCTTTACGGGATGAATTAAATGTTTTCATTAAATCTGATGTATATTTCATGTACGTGCGCACATATTTATACGAGTGGCATTAAAATATGTAAACGGCATAGTCATTATGTAGGTGCAAATAATGTATTTTTATTTCTATTGAAATCTCAACTAATGACTTCACACATTATACGTACCGTTCGACAGTAATTATTATTCTACAATAAAACATAAAATATTCAGTGTGAAGATGAAACGTCGGGAGTCAAATATGGGTCATGACTTACGTGGAGTGCGAACGAATTAAAAGACCAGATCGGATAAATTTTATAACGTCGAGGGAAAAACTAATAATATAGACGATGTATGTTATAAAATGTATTGAAATTAAAATAAAATTTTTCTTATTTTTCTTGTACACGAAAACGCGGTGAAGTGGATGAGACCGCGAAGTGAGAATGCTGCTAAATGGAAGTTTTGTTCACGTAGAAGTTGTACGTATATCATCGCCCATCATAGTTGCGTTATCAGTACAGATAAAACGAGTGACAGATGAATCAGTTTAGACGTCGAAGCGTTGCGTTGTACGCATTTAAACAAATGCATAGGCCTTTTCTGTGTTGGTTTCGAACGACTTTAGTTATCGATTTATCGTGTACTATTATTATTATTTTTTTTTTGATAACAAATATAACACCCTTAGTAAACTATAATATATAAAAGGCGATATAATGTGTAATCCACGCGAATTACGCACTTTTGGTTGGAGGTGATTCTTCAAGTTTATCGTGACGGGTGTGAACAGCCGCATTTTTTACAACGCGAAAGCTGTCAATAAGTTTTTATCTCTACGCATACCGGATTAAGTCATTTGGTAGTCCTCGGCATTTTCTTCACAATATGGTTTATATCATACATTTTTTGGCTACTATACCTATTATATAACTACCGAATCATTAGTTAAACATTAAATTCACAATAATTTATTAAAATTATATTTCGTGTACCCCGTTTGTTCGTAAGCTCTCCAGACGCAGTGCCTGCTCCAATATGGTACCTATATGGTAATACGTTCCTACATAGACCACGGTTACGACCAGCAACAGTAACCAATAAACAAGATTCTGGAGGATGATTTTCTCTTATTTGTTTCTTCTTCGTTTACGTGTTAATTTAATCTCCATGTGATCGTGTAGTGCGTGTGTAAAGTATATCACGTTGGTAAATATCCAAATAATATTGTTATCAGCTGCAATGCTTAATCCGTTCGCCACAGAGGGAGAGAAAGTTTGTTCGATGGTGATATATTAGGTTGGAGATCCGCATGTGGCGTATAGCATGACCAAGTTCTAATAGGGCTTCGGAAATCTCTTGAATTCTCATTTCAATTTGACAGGTGTAGATTTCTTAAACTGATACAAATAGGTCATTTGGGCGGTAAAAATTAGATTGAATTTTACATCCATTAAAAAGCTTGACAAGAAGCCAATGTTCATAGATCAGTCCAACCATAACTATAAGTAAACAATTAAGTTACTGTAATGTTTACTGTCCAATTCTATGTAGAATAGAATTCCATTTAAGTACATAATAAGTGCTACAAAAAAATTAAAAGTATTGCAATTATAAAGTTTTAAACGAGAATTGATCTCATTCATCGGTTAGCTGAACATCAATCGAGCGTGTGTAAAATCTTTTAAATCATCATTTTTGACGAAAACACATTGTAATTATGTAAATTTATATGCATATATATTATACATTGATAGATATAAGGTAGCTATGTTTTCTTGTAGGATAACACACAGAAAAATGAGATAAATATTGTGTGCCGATCATTGCAGCAAATATATTTTTCAACCATACGTTTTTTATCTCTGGCTTTTAAACAGCTCATGGCTTATGTTATTTATATTTAAAAAAAATAATATACTCGCTACAGCATATAATTATGTTACAGTTTTGTCTTTTTCGTTTTGTATACTTAACAAATACCAAATACATTTTATAGGGATTTAAAGTTAGGTTATCTTTTTTCATTTTTATTTTTAGACGAACACACGCCAACGTTAATTTCGATTAACGCTAACTTCTGTTATAACCCTTTGTAAATGTTTGTTTAAATGCTATTGCGCTTTGGCATACTAATGAAGGTTTTATTACAATGTAATAAATACGATCAGATAAACTTGGTTGTTAATCAATGTATGAAACACTAGACCGTGTTTTTTAAGCTATATACAGTCAGTTGTTTATTTTTGCACAACTGTACTGAAACGCATAAATTTCAAAAAATTAATGCGCTACGCGCGCAACGATTACTAACCTTCGGGAATACGTGTAATTTTTTATACCAATAAGAGGTTAATGACTTACATTTATACTCGAATGTTTGAACAATGAAATATTGAAATTACACAACACACATTACGAATATATAAATAATCACATGGGTTGTATGATGTTAATTCTAGGAACAACATTATTTAAAAATAAGAAATCTTTAGTACCTATATATTATTATCAATGTATATTAAATATTTTTTTTGTGTAGAAATAATTTAATATGGAAATAATCTAATTATAAATTGATATTCATAATGATAATTAAAATGATATTTTCAAAATATATATATATATATATATATATGAGTATATTTGTGTGATAAGTGATAAAAACAAATTAATACATGTGTGTATGCAGTTGAATAACTAAATTTATATTTATATTTAAATGATCACAAAAACATGAATATGTTTTGTGATCATAACCGTAATCAACTTCGTATAATATACATTTAGAAGAATTACAGTAAAACGAATGAAATTTAATTCAAATTATTACACATATTTTAATATATATATATATATATATATATTTAGTCAAAGGTTATAGTAATTTTTTGTTTAACGCGCAAATTTAGTCCATAATGGACTCTTATAATAGTAAACGAATAATGTTTTTCGTTTATTAAGAACGATGAAGTGTATAACGGATCTGAAACAACTTGTACGTTTCAATTTTACAATAATGACGGTAAATCCGTAACGTCGGGAATCCGTAAGCCTGTGTATTATGTGCATAAAATAAAATATTATTAAACGCGTGATAGGCTGTGCAATATGTGATCTGTAGCGTATTAATGGCTCTCTCCGTTTTCGGGATGAAAACTATAACAACAATAGCAGTTCTCGTAGTTCTGAAACAAATTGATCTTATCGTACGGCTTATTCGGCGGGGACGAGTTATGTTTTCCGCATGGTGCACGTCACATAGAAGTCTGCTGTAATCTATTTCTATTCGAGGATAACTTTATGTAAATACATGTATCATACACTACCCGCCGATAATGTATATGTAACGTAGTATCGTGTCTTGGGCGAAATACCACTAACGAATGATAAACATCATGCGGGGGCCATATGGACTGGGATCATCCGTTGCCCTTGAGCCGGAAACACCAATATCCAATACGATTTAAATATTCGTATTATTCGCTAAGAATAAGTGTAATACACGTGTACGTGCATGCATAATATATCTATTGAACCGTCGATGTGTCGATGTGAATGTTGTAAAACAAAATTCGTACCGGATGGGCGGCGGTGGCACACGAACAATCAAACATGGTGTTATTAACGTGTTATCCGCGTCTGACAAGAAGAGGAGAAAATAAAGAAAAAAGTAAAAACGGATGTACCTACATTAGATGTGTAAGATTTGGTACTACAATAACACGGGTATATTTATACACATCGCATACATATACAAGCATAATATATATGTATAGTACGCACTCACACACGCAACAATAAATAGGTACACGTTTAAAAGAAACGATCTCCGTGGACAATCTCAAAAATACTTTCTCGACGCCCCCGATGAACCTTACCGGGCGCCGTCGACGAGAATAAAAGTCGCACGCCACGAACGGCGTACGTTTATCTCGTACACACGCACACGTTCAGGTGTCGTGGGCGAAACGCCGTCGCAGCACTATCACAATAATACATATAATACGTATAATACGTATAGGTAGATGGGTTAAGTAGGTATACGGTCGTGGTGCTCGAGCCAACGACGAGACGGGAGAAAGGGGAAAGGTAAACTGGCGGCGGGTGAAAACGAGGTCGCGTGCGTACTAAACATATTTATTTATTATTGTAATTTTTCCCCCGTATTTTACTATGTGCACGTGTGTGCGTTGAAGCATGCGTGCGCGACACGACCAACAATGATGATTTCGGTAACATAAGTCTCAAGTTGACGCGATGAGCGTGTGCACGTGAGAGATGACCACCGCACTGCGCTCGACGGACCGCATATACGTATTCACGTGTACGCATTAAACCGGCGGACCGAACGAAGATGAAAGTCGTTTAATATTTTTTCTCTCACGCCCCGCTCACATATGTATTTAATAATACGTATATATATATATATACCTGAAACCACTCTACGCTTCTCGTTATTATATCAATGGCGACAGCGGTGCAAGGACGACCACCTCCTCTCCAGCCGTCTTCCTATCCTCACCGTGTCATCATCCTATATTTCTTCCTTTTGTTTCACGTTTATATGTATATTCGTGAATGTGTGTGTTCTTATTTTTTTTCCACGTGCGCTTGTTTCTAGTCGTATAACATCTGTACGTATGTATAATTAATAGGTACCACATGCATTGGAAGTCCGGTGCAGTATATGCAAGTAACGACGCGCGTGTGTGGTTACGTAAGGCATATTTTTTTCCAAAGGAAATCGCTGCAGCGACCAATGTATTACAACGGTTATCGGTTGGTACCGCGTCAGGAGACGCTTTTCGTGGCTCGAATTACCTTCGGTGATTTTCCGAAACATCACCAAAACGTCATTGACCCGCGCCTACACACTCTGTTGTTACGACCAAAGATCATCGATCGCGACGAGACCTTGTGAAAAAAAAAAAAAAAACCGAGACAAAAGACCAATTCGAAACCGGTTCAAAAATGCTATGCGAGTGTGTGTTTTTGAACGTGAATGTGTAGGTGTGTATGTGTGTGTGTGTGGAAGTGTGTCTATTAAACTATTGTTCGACTTGATGAATATTAATGCGTTTTTGGAGATTAACCGGTACACACACAGACGTCCGACTTTCATTTTCCGTATCATCTATATTATATTATATACATTCAATACACATAATATGTGTATATATATATATTATATACACGGATTGTTCATCGAAGAGTGAATATAATATTTACGTCTAACCTAACCGTATTGTAAACATATACTAGAAAGTATATAAAGTACACGTATTATTATACTAGAACGATATTCGGGTTCGAATTTAATTGACCTCGATGATTCTTTTTTCCTTCTAAACATAAACTTTCGTTTTATTTTTTTGTTTTATACGAATCTAATATATTTAATTATATGTATACTTTCTCTCTCTCTCTCTCTCTTTCTCTCCCTTTTGCGCGCGCGTGCTTTCCTGTAGCACTTTTAACAAAAAGTCAAAATGAGTTACAACCCGGTTTTGATAATTTAATACTAATTTAATACAAATAAATGGGAAAATAAAGCGTTCATCTTTACTTTATTTTCGGGAAACGTAAATTAAAAATGAAATGTGTACTTTTAATTTCTATCCATCAATGCCGATGATGATGATAGGCAGTAACACTTAGAAAATGGTTCATTGTTAAATAATCTACGCTTAAATCTTTCTTCGATCATTCTAGAAAGTATTATATTAAAAAAATGTAATACATAAATAAAAATGTTTGTGTTGCACTGTTTTATTTCACTGTTTCTTTTTAGGTACAATTATATATTATAGTGTACATTATTATTGTTTATATTTCATTTTTATGTGATTTCCAGTGCCTTAGATTTATTATTTGGCTACTGCATACTTAATGTCACTTACCAAAATATTTTATAATAATTTACTCAGTAGCGTGCATGCCGCATATGAATAATTAGTTGTTTTTGGTATTTTTCAATAATTAATTATAAGAAATACAATTTTAAGCTCCTAGTCTTAGCAATACAGTTTGGTTTATCATAATGTCATAAATCAATATGAATTAATTTATTAACATGAATAAAACTACCTAATGGTTTGTGTAAAGTTTTATTAACACAATTACCATTAAGGGTTTATAAATAGAAAATTGAAATTAAAAATTATGTAATCCTATATAATAAGATTAATTTAGTGAAAAAAAACTTTGGTACTTGTATTTTCTGAAAAAGGAATAGTTTCTGAGACTTCAGAGAAAATTCCTTGAGACCATTCCTGTTGCTTGTATGTTGCTTGTAATGGACTGAATCGGTAAAAGTGTTTTCAAACGATTAACAAATTATTTAAATTGCATGCTAGTATAGTTCATCAGTTCCCTGATAAAAAAAAAAAAAAAAAACCAATGCACATAAAGATCTACTTAGATATTGAAACAAGATATTTATAATATACACGTTTCAATGAGCAAACTAACATTTCAAAACGGTTCAAATGCGCATTTTGAATTTCGATATTCGTTTTTTACGCAATATGGTTCATACGTTAATTGCGCAATTATTGTTTACGACATTTACAACTGCTGCTACTATAATATTATAATGATGCGTACGTCCCGCCATCTTATTTGTCGCATTTAAATCATCAACTGTATATAATAACATAAATATATATATATCTGTGTGTGTGAGTCAAATTTTTTTGTTTGCCGCCATTTACGCGGCACTCACGTGGCAATAGAAATAAACGCGAGTCGATCTAATAAAAAGTAATATCAAACACGTTCAATAATATAAATAACATAAAATTGTATTATTCTTAAGCCTTTTGACACATGCAAATCGAAATTTACGACAACGTCACTAGCGTCGGCGGTGACCCGTGAACTATAAGATTTTTTATTATTATTGTTTTTAATGATTATTATGTTATATAGGTACCTACGTTCAGTTGCAAAACACGATTGGCCTAATTTTGTAACGGAAAAAGTTGATCTTCTACCGCCGCCATCGTTGACGTTCCGCCCAAAATGTAATCTTAAGTCGTCCGCTAACGGAAGAGATAATCCTGCACAAAGCTTCAACGCGCTTAATGGGAATTTAAGACGCTCGTGGCCTGTCCACACGAACGATGGACATAGACAATTGTCGATGATTTGATCGACCGCCACACGCATGTTACTCATACGATAAATCCAGCCTAAACTTATAAAATGACATTCATTTTGAAAGCCGGCTTGAAATACAGCATACACATATAATAATTATGTATTCTTTCCATTTTGTTAATGGCAATAATAGAGCTATCGTACTATTACTATATGCTAATAGAAAAATAAAAATTATACCCATTAGTGTTTAGATACGATGGGTAACGATCGAAGGTCATAGAAAGTAGATTCACAGTCCGCTGCGTGTAATATAGTTGTGTTGCGCCCCGAAAAGGTTGTATATAAGTCAAATACACCTACATAAAGAAAAACGGTTGAACGAGAAATGTGGACTCTGCAGACAAGGTCAGATTCGTGTTGAAGATTAAAAAAATAAAATCCCAAAATTATCGTTGTCGAGTGCACGCTCGGTCGTATTTGTACTGAATATTATACTCCGATAAACATCACTGATGATGTTAATCAAACGCACCGTATGTAGGTATAATAGTATATGTTACGGCAGGAATAATATAATCAACTTTGCGTTGCAGTGTACACTTGTTAAAGTATAAAATACCCGCGATGCTAAAACAAGGTGTACATACGATGCGTGACGACAGCTGCTGCTGTTACGTTCTGCTCTGTCGAAAAAGGGGGAATATTAATAAAAGTCACCTTGTGACAAAAGCAACTCGATTAATTATCTCAAACTTAAGCGACGACTGCGTTGCGTACAATTTATTTAATTTAAAATGTTTTAGCGACGAGGAATTCCGGAGACAAACGAAATAAAAAAGAAAAATAATATCTTCTCTGCAACACCCTTGTCCCTGAATTTCGTATTTGCGTCTGTGGACAGTGCAATATATCACATAAACCGCAGTGTCCAGAAGAGGTAGTATTCAAAAGGTGAAACATTGTTGGAGGAGGAGGGATATTGTCCACGACGAGTGTTTCGTTTACCCAAACTAGGTACCGTAACTATTGTTCTGCGCCTGTTTCAGTATTTTATTTTTTATTCTTCGTTTCAGATAGATTTATAAATTTTTAATTTTT